>JASDQU010318656.1:2017-13228 GCA_032191745.1 Picea mariana
AGAGAGGAGCCATAAAGCTCCAGTATGTTAGCATGGATGAATAGGTTGTCTATGTGTTGACCAAGCCTCTATCTCGTGTAAAGTTTGAGCACTTTTGAGATAATCTTGGTATAGTCTGAAAGGACCTTCATCGAAAGGGGGAGTAGTGATGAGATGAGATGTGACTAGTACTGTGCTTCCAACTTGATAGTTGTGACGTAAAGCCAGTGTAGTATCTTGCTTCCAGCTTGATAGCTGTGACGTAAAGCCAGTCTAGTATCTTGCTTCCAGCTTGATTGTTGTGATGTAAAGCAAGACGATGAGATGAGGGTACTACTGTGCTTCCATCTTGAGAGTTGTGACATAAATCCAGTCTAGTATCTTTCTTCCAGCTTGATTGCTATGACGTAAAACAAGACGATGATATGGGACTAGTACTATGCTTCCAGGTTGAGAGCTGCGACATAAAGCCAGTCTAGTATCTTGCTTCCAACATTGATTGTTGTGACGTAAAACAAGACGATGAGATGAGACTAGTACTGTGCTTCCATCTTGAGAGCTGTGACGTAAAGCCAGTCTAGTATCTTGCTTCCAACTTGATTGCTGCGACGTAAAGTAAGACGATGAGATGAGACTAGTACTGTGCTTCCAACTTGAGAGCTATGATGTAAATCCAGTCTAGTATCTTGCTTCAGCTTGATTTCTGTGACATAAAGCAAGATGAGTACTGTGCTTCTAGCTTGATAGCCGTGACGTAAAGCTAGTCTAGTATTGTGATGATGAGCCAGCCTCATGCTGTGATGATGATGTATTAGTTTTATACTAATCCATATTGATGCAGATGATGATTACATTCCTTTGAGAATGACGATGCTGCCGATGAGAAAACTTCCGATGATTTATAGATACGCTAGTCAATGTTCCAAGATGATATTGATGATGCTGCCCTCCTGATGCTGTTGATGATGCAGTCCTCTCTCTCACCTGATGCTGTTGATGATATAGAATATCCTTCTTGTTAAGGGGAAGTGTTGAAATAATGTAACTGCAAAGTGTATTCTAATTATTATTGATATATTATTCATTGAATCAATCCCCATTGCGGATTAATCATGTCGGCTATTGTAAAGGACCAAATCCCCTTTTGCGGATTAGTCAAAATATAATTGTAATAGGCAGAATAAGAAGACAGCCCCATAATATATTAAAGAGTCCCCATAATATAATAAAGGTGGTTATAACCACCCAGATTGAGAAGTCGGCCCTGCCAGTGAAGAGACACTTCCACACATGCCCGAATTGTATAAATAAAAAGGCTAGCGCCTCACTTAGATACATGTCACACACTTGTTCATTGAAAGACAAGTTTCAGAGTTGCAGTTGGAGAAGAGAGAGAGAGAGAGAGGCACATCATTGGGAGATGACTTTCTGTATTTGTTTGAGTTATCTCTTGGCATTGTATTGGCTATCTATAATAAGAAAGTTTTGCTGGGTTTTCTACCCCATGAGGGTTTCCCAGGATAAATGATGTGTCTCTTGTGATTGTGTATTTCTCAGTGATCCTATCTTATGCTATTGTTATCTATTGAAATGCAAAGAACTCTAATAATATCTTAAACCTTAGCACAATAAGGATATGGTGACCCCAAATTGGAAAGATATTGACAGAAGGCATACACCTCTATTTCATAGTTATGAGTACGTTGGAATGAGGGATTGCATATGCTTGAAATATAAAAAGAGCAATCAGATTGTAGTTTACAGTTTTTGGATTTTCTTCCAACTTGTCCCATAGCCATAACAACAACTATGTTTCTATGGATGGGAAGCTAAGATGTCCCTAGAGAAAATCCTTACTAAAGGCTAATTGATTAAATCTCACCACAACAGAAAAAACAATTGCTTCAACACTCTCAATTGGTAGGTGGATTGTGGAGAATGTGCAAGTATAGAGAACAACGATTTCAAACAACAAATTGAATAGAACTTAAACCAATTTCTAATCAAATCTTAATCAAATTCATTCATAGTCATCGAAGTCATTAGTAATTCATTATGCACTGGATGGACATAAAAATTATTTTATTGTAAGCAATGATTAAATCCATGCAAGATGAATATATGTAATGAATTATACATKACTATTTAAAGAAAACAAAGGAATGGTGGAATCATAGTACCTAAGTGGATGGAATTGGGCTTGAAGTTAATGGCGAYAATAGAGAAAGAAGTAGAGAGATTAGAATGGACAATTGTGATCTCTCTTTATAGTTGTMTTACTTCACCTTGAARAATATCTAAAGAATAGATGTGATCCAGGTGGATATCGGTGGCCACCCACCTTTTCCAATTGTCTCAAAACTGTTTTTTGGCAATTTTGGTAATTTACTATTTTTAGCAGTTTTAAACTTCCAGGACCATTTTGAGGCCCTAAAAGATGTTTTTTTTTGGGAAAACAAGTTTTCAATATGGAAGTTCCTTCRATGTTTTGCCTAAAATGAATCTCCTCGATGATACCTTTCCAACGGGCTATCATACGCCTAAAAAGGAGATCATATGCAAAAGTTACGACCCCGGGAAGTTGATGTACTAACTTACCCAAACAGGACCCACATGACTTTTGGCGCTTCATCTCCTAGGGTTAGGTTTTTGGATGTCTAGGTTTTTGGCATTCTTGTTTATTGTAAAAATGCCTTCAGAGCCTCATTATAATCATCTTCTTGCGAATGCGAGTAGCTGTCACATCTCTTCTCAGAGATAAGCTGCCACCATTCTAGCGAGTCTTTCACTCTGTATTTTTATAGTCTCTGTACATTTCTTTCATTAATAGAAATCGTGTATTACTATATATCTGTGTTTATGGTTGCATCTCTGATACATTTCTGTTATATTATTGAATATCTGCGATATCTCAATGCATTTCTTTATATATATCTCCGCTCTCATTTCGTGCTGAAAATAATCCAGATCAAGATGCCAAAGATTGCTTTCACAATTTTGGGAGATAAATTTGAAACTACCTCTACCACCATTAATGCAACACAATCAACAAAACAACTAACTACACATTCATCTACCACCATTACTACAACACACTCAATGAAACAACTAATTGCACATTCACCGCAACACTAAATGCAATTGAAATTTGAGCTTGTTTTGCTAAATTCACCACAATGCCACAATTTTGGCACAATTCCCAATGCCAATGTCACCGTCCGACCAACCAATAAAAACGCTTAAAAAACTTTAATTTAAAAATCTAAATTAATAGAATAATACAAAACCTTCCTTAAACATTAAGCGACAATTTCATTTGCCTCTTGCACAAACTACATAATAGGTAAAGACCATCACTATCTATCCCCACGAGGGCATAATAATGGTTAAGAACATGTGTTTCCTCCTTGGAGGTCATAGGTGCAAATCCAGAGGGGGGTAGGGCATGTATACCTTTGTAGAATTTAGCAGTCAAATCATTGCATCAGGGGGTCCCTTGTCCCACAAACAAGGGGTCTCATACACCAATTCAGTGTCTGGCTTGGCCGTGACCTTAAAAACATATTATTAGTATTATTAAAATTAAAAATCATACATATGAATATTAATTTATATGCTAAATGATTTTAGGCATCACTGATATGATTTTTTTTGTTAGTAGCATCAAGACGATTTTTTTCATTTATTTTTTTCCTCCATCTTTTTGTAAATATTATCAATGCATATAAGAAGTGTTTTTCCAAAAAAGAAAACTAAATCCATCTTGACCTTGGATCTATCATGTGCAAAGACCAATCAAATCTCTCAAGGTGCAAACCCTTTTTTAGAGTGCAAAAATTGGAGGAAAGGTTTATACCTAGAGGGATTTGTTCTCTTTCAACACTTGATAAATGTGGAGTTAATATGGATCTACATTTGTAATCCAATAGGTAATCTAATATCTCCCAATGGAACTCCATTCAATTTTCAATTAAAACCAACAACTATGCCTTACGTGAATATTATTCCCTAGATTCATTTCCTTATTAAGCTTTAACAAAACAAAAAACAAACAATCATACATAATTAAATCCTCATACACATTACAACAATGTTTTTCAGGAGAACTCTTTTGGGGATGAAACTCCATTTTATACATTTATCTAAATATGTCGATTAATAAGTGTTTTCACATGCATCGTTGCATGACCTTTAGGATTTCACATCCACAAGATTATGTTTACAAATGCTTCACACTCCTAGTCTTCTCAAAATTTTCTAGGCTGTCAAGTGATCCTTATTTTTAAATTGATCCTTCTCATTATTTATGTCTACTCACAGGGTGATGTTCACAAATGTTTAGCATTTACAACAACTTAGTAGAACTCTACCTTTCCTCAAGGATATCATCTTCTCCACAACAAATCCCCTCATTTGTTGTGATCCTTCAATCATCTTTCTCAACCAACACTACTAAAACAAGTGTTGCATGGCAGCGTAGTCCCTGTCAGGTTGGAATGGGAATAAATGTGACTGAGTATAGACATGTGGGTAGCAAGTTGAAATACATGTGGTTTTCATGAAGAACAAAAGGTTCTTGGACACAAAAATTTTTAGCATTCCCGAATTAGTTTTCTTTACATATGTTCGTGGAGAGACAAAAAAAATAGTAGTAACGTCTATTATACATATGAAATATGTAATTTTATAAAGTAGATATTTTTTTTATACATACAAAATATGTACATGCATGGAGCTCTCATTCCATACTTAGCCAATTTTTGGATCGCGGGTTCTCAGGCTGGCGGGCTCAAAATTGGGCCTCTGTTGTTCCGTGCCCTACAAATAGCACCGAGAGTTCCACGATATACAAATTGACAAGAGGAATTGCGGACTATAGCAATTTATCACAAATTAGTAATGTTTGTTACATATCTCTAGAAATTACATCATTTAAAAGCATACAATAGAATAGTAATAACGTCTGTTACATAAGTTCGTGGAGAAAAACACAAAAAAATTAGCATTCCCGAATTAGTTTGCTTTAAAACAAAGGCTTATTTTATAGAGCATGCACGAAGCCCTTATTCCATACTTAACCTTTTTTTGGATCATGAGTTCTCAGGCTGGCGCGCTCAAAATTGGGCCTCTATTGTTCCGTGCCCTACAAAAATAACCAAGAGTTCCGCGATATACAAATTGACAAGCGGACTATAGAAATTTATCACAAATTAATAATGTCTGTTACATATATATGGAAATTACATCATTAAAAAACATACAATAGAATAGTGATAACGTCTGTTACATAGGTTCGTGGAGAAAAACACAAAAAAATTAGCATTCYTGAATTAGTTTTCTTTAAAACAAAGGCTTTTGTTGGACACAAAAAATTTAGCATTCCTGAATCAGTTTTCTTTACATACRTTTTACATATGTTTGTGGAGAGAAAGTTTTTGGATCGCGGGTTCTCGGGCTGGCGGGCTTAAAATTGGTTACAAATTGAGAAGCGGACTTGGGGACTATAGAAATTTATCAAAAAATAATAATGTATGTTACATATCTCTGGAAATTACATCAACATTGAAAATAAAACAATATAATAGTAATAACGTCTGTTACATAGGTTCGTGGAAAAAAACACAAAAAATTAGCATTCCCGAATTAGCTTGCTTTAAAGCAAAGGCTTTTGGAGACAAGAAAAATCTAAATTTATCAAAGTATAGGTTCCTGGAGACCCAAAAAGTTAGCATACAATAGAGTAGTAACAACGTTGTGAAAGACAAAAAGTTTAGCATACAATAGGACACAAAAAATGTAACAGTCCTGAATTAATTTTCTTTGGAACAAACAAGAAAGGTTCCTCGACACCCAAAATTCAGTATACAATAAAGGCATTCCCGAATTCGTTTTCTTTGAAATTTATCAAAAATTAATAATGTGTGTTACATATTTCTGGAAATTTAAATGCGTTTTTCATATAGATTGGGATGGGGCTCCCACAGACCATGAAAAGAAATAAGTACAAGAATTAGGAATGTCGAAAGAAGAAGTGCGCGATGGTAGAGGGAAGACCTGAAAAGAAGAAATTGGAAGTTATGAGTCTTTGGTTACATTTTTCTATTTAAAGAGGTGATAACTGGATTGATAAAGAAAGCAAGATGACAGTATAGACTTAAACTGGATTGATAAAGAAAACAAGATGCCAGTATAGACTTACTATGAAGCCGATGTGTTTTTGTTGCTATCATTGATTGTCAGTAAAGTCCTTTCGACCGGTTGTTTCCCTTCTCGGACGAGGTTATCCATTCTGTGTTGGAACCATTCTTCGATGTAGCTTTTCATGGGGGGTATGTTGATTTCATCCCAAATTTCTATGTCGTAAAGGTTGTTTTCTAATTTCCTTAGATCCATTGAAATACTATGCATACTCTGTTCAATTTCTTCATTGTGTGCCGCATAGTCCAGTACCCAGCGCTCGTGCTCATCTAGATGATGTTCAAGTATGCCGTAAAACTTTTCGAAAGACAACCCCTTTAAAATATCAACTTGTTCATGGAAGGCTTCTTTGGTTATTGACAAGGATTTGAGAATTAAGTTTGGGTCTTGAACCTCGTTGGTACTTTTGGCTAAGTCTATTTGGATCGGGCTTATGAATAAATCTTTCTTTTCTGATATGGCTTGTTTACATGATTTGACAATGAGCTCTAGGTTGTTAACTTTCTTTTTCCAGCATGCTTTTATTTTTTTGGTCTGCTTTGGGGAGGGGAGTTTCTCTTGTCTTCTTTTCAGTTCCGATGTGTTGACGACATAGTTGAAAAAATGGGTTAGCATCTCTTCACAGAAATGACGATCATTTTTTAAATTTATCTACAAAAGTTCCAGGAAATCATTTGCCTTCTTTCCGAAGGAAGCTAAATTTTGCGATGTTTCCCAGGATTTAGTAACTAGCTACATTCTTTTGTTGATGTTATTCTCTAAAAGGGCTCTAGAGCATGTAAGGAGGGTAGAGGATACTTTCATCTTGGCTTAAGTGGTAGCAGGTACAATTTTTGCTAAAGGATTGGAAAATTCTGGGGTTGCAAAGAAAGCCCGCTCAAATTCGTTGAGGCAGTCTTTCAGTTTGTCATTTTCCATCTCAATTCCTCCAATGGAATCCTTTAGAATTTCACCGGTTACTTGGTGAAATGAGGAGATTTGTGACAACCACATTTTCCTAAAGTTAATCTCTGTGCAAGATTTTCCTTTCCTGTTTGTTACATCTCTCTTTTCAATGACCATAATTTTAGATTGGCTGCCAAAAGAAACTCTCTGGAATACAAAGGATTCATCTTCGTCAAAAATTTTGGTCTCAGCTATTTCCACTGCGGACGACCCAATTTTCTGCATGTGCTCAGTTTCAATTTCAAGTTGCAACTGTCCACTTTCAATTTTGGGTTCCTCTGCCTGCCCTGCATTGTTTTTTCTCTTCTTCATCAGTGGAATTTTGCGAGAACTATCAATTTTTGTGCAAGGAGGGTTCTTATCTCCTCCTCCGTTCGAAGATTTCTGGGTTTCTTTCTTACTAGGGTGGGCCATAGAAGTGATGCTCCATGATGTCATGCTCTTGTGAGTGTTGGTGGGGGACTGGGTACTCTTCTCACCATATAATTTTCCCTATTGTCTGTACAATTCAATCGCGCTTTGCAATGTCTCTGCATCACAATAGACACAAGTAGGATTGTTGTCGTCATTTCCCTTGTCTTCGGACAGGTGTCTATGGATAAAATAGATGTTGAAGCCAACTGCTAGTAAATGTTTTCGAAAAATCCCATTGGGGTTGAACCCTTTTAGTCTTTAAACATACGTTAGGTTCAATTTCTTGAAATGGCCGACAAACTCATCAATCTTGTTGACGTTTCTGCACACGAAGTCCCCGACTTTCCAGGGCAGAGGAATGAACTGTTTTTTTTTCTTGTCGTGGAAAAAATGTAACCAGTGGTTGTATTGCCTTTCTATTTCTGCAACAAACATCTTTTCCCTGATGTGGCATGGAAGGAAAGAATGATTTTCCTTAGAGCCAAAGACCATGAGGACACTGTGATTTTCCTTTTCTTCAAGTGTGCCCTTCCTGTTCAAAAACTTGGTTGCCTAGCCAGACATCCGCGAAGCATCCTTGCCTAACAATAAATATTTGAAAACTGAGACAAATCCATTAAAAACTTCGTAAAAACAATGGGAGGCCTTGTGCCTCCACAGGGCCTCGTACCAGAATGTTACTGGGTCAAATCCACAATTTATTTTATTAGAAAGAGAAAGTTTTGGAAACAGACAACAATGCACTATTGCGAAAACCAAGTAGGATGACATATAAAATTTATTCGATTCTTTGAATCATGACAACTAGGAACATATATCAATGGAAATTAGCTTCCACCAATCAAAAATGTATTGTTCCTTCACTATGAAATAAAAAATATAAATAATTATATGGGAAATGCTTTCTGTGGATGCATGTCCCGTTATTCTTGTAAACAACCAAGAAATTTCCCGTAATGGATTTCTAAAGGAACTTACCTGCAACCTTGTGATATCTTCAGGAACTGTTGTTGGGTCTTCAAGGAATTCGGCTAAGATGTCCAACCCGTTATTATGTTTTTCTATAAACTGCTTGCAGTCTTGTCCTTTGAACGTCAATGTTGGCTTGGGCAATTTTAACATCTCGCGGAAGACCTGAGGTGACAAAGAAATAGGAGAATGGTCGCACAATGGAATAATTCTTTGGCCTGGAATATATTTTTTGGCACACCAAGAGACCACCTCCTTACAGTCAAAAACCTCAGGGACGCAACATGCACGAGCTATTTTAGAGGTCCAAATAACTTCGTTCTGGGCAGAATGGGATGAATAGTAAAAGTATGCCCTGGACCACTCGAAGTTTTGGTCCTAATGTCCAAAGATATTTACTGTATCTCCATAAAACTGCTATCAACCTATTACCATAAGTCTACAAGAACGTTTGTTTGCTCCAGACGATGAATGAAATGAAAAGTTGGAAGACATATTATAACCCTGCACAAATCTTGGTCCAATGCATGTGAATGGGAGATGTCCTCGAGACTTTCATTCATTAATGACAATTTGGATGACTGTTGCATGATGCGTTGTTAACATTAAACTCTAGTAATTGCATACATAAAAATGCGAACATGGTGGATACAACAATGAGCGATTAAGCATTGTCGATTTCTTGAGCGGGCCAACACGACGACCCGTGTTCAAGATGAACAATCAGAAGGGACAAAAGAACTCTTCGCACATCTTGGTTTAATGTGTAATAATGGGAGATCTCCTCGAGTGTTTCGCTCATTAATGACAATGTTGACGGTTCCTGCATGGTGAGATGTTAGCATGAAAGGTTTCTAATTGCATAGTAAGAAAGTACGAAGGTCGCGGGTACAGGGAAAAGCAGCTTCAAAATAGGGTTACAAGGTACAATCGTTGGAGTTGAGGGCCTGAGGGTCAAACTGTATGTCTCGAAACTTTTTGAGTGCAATATGCGTAACAACGAAGAGGGTATGGTAGGACAATCCAGAGGGAGATTTGTATATCAATAGTAAGAGAATAACTAATGTATATCAAGAAGGACAAGAAGTTAGTGGGGATGGAAGGCAACGAGAGATACTTTGAAACATTTGTGAGCCGTGGTATAATGAAGCCTACGAGTTCGAGGAGTCTGTGGTGGAATTGTAGATCACGGTAGTTTTCAGTGCAAGATGTATAGCACGGAACAAGAAGTAGAAGAGTTTGAAAGCGCTAACTCGACAACCATGTCCATAAAATTGGCTAAGTATGGAAAGGAACAACGGTCGTTCAGATTCGTCATCTAAGGATATAGATGGAGATGAAGATATGTCAGCCCGCCAAGGCTGGAACCCACAATCATAGAAAAGTGACTAAGTATATAACCAGAAGGCGATAATACATGGGAGGAAGAAAAGGGAAAAAGAACTAAGGAGTCCGAGGTCGAATTGTAAATCATGGAAATTTTGAGTGCAATATGTATATCACGGAACAAGAAGTAGCGGAGTTCGAAAGCGCCAAACTGACAACCATGGCCATAAAATTGGCTAAGTATGGAAAGGAATAGTGGTCGGTCAGACTCATCATGTGAGAATATATATGGAGATGAAGATATGCCATCCCGTCAATGCTGGAACCTGCAATCATAGAAAAACGACTAGGTATATAACCACAAAGCGATAATACATGGGAGTAAGAAAAGGGAAAAAGGAATAAGGAGTCCACGGTGGAATTCTAAATCATGGAAATTATGAGTGTAATATGTATATAATGGAACAAGAAGCAAAAAATTTCGAATGCATCAACCTGAAACAATGACTAAGAATTGGAGATTTCGTGAACCCATGAACGGGAGGATCCAAAATAGGTTAACAAGGTCTCCCCATAAAACGTGAGGCCCTGACGGTCAAATTGTATTGTTTAGAACATTTGAATGCATAATCTATAACACGGATGAGGGGATGATGGAAGAACCCGATAGTCAATTTTTAAATTGCATACAACCGGATGCGAATTGTTTTGTATCATTGTGTGCAATTGTCACTAGTAAGAGCATAACCAATGTATATTAGCAAGGAAAAGACGTTAGTAGGGACGGAAGGGAGCAACATATAATTTGAAACATTTGTGAACCATGGTACAGTGAAGCTTGCGAGTTCGAGGATTCCGCGGTGGAATTATAGATCACAGAAGTTTTGAGTGCAAGATGTACATCATGGAACAAGAAGAAGCAGAGTTCGAAACTGCGAACCCGACAACTGCGGCCGTAAAATTGGCTAAGTATGGAAAGCAACAACGATCGTTTGGATTCATCGTGTGATTATATAAATGGATATAAATATATTTGAACCCGCCAACACTGGAAGCCGCGATCATAGAAAGGAGACTAAGTATATAACCACAAAGCGATAATACATGGGAAGAAGAAAAGGAGAAAAGGACCAATGAGTTCATTGTGGAATTGTAAATCATGGAAAGTTTGAGTGCAATATGTATATGTTGAAACAAGAAGCAACAGAGTTCAAATGTGCCAACCCAAAACAGTGACTAAGAATTGGAGATTTCGTGAACCCGTGAACATGAGGATCCAAAATATGCTCACAAGGTCTCCCCATAAGACGTGAGGCCCCGATGGTCAAATTGTATCGTTTGGAACATCTGAATGCATAATATGTAACACGGAAGAGGGGA
>JASDQU010318661.1:0-10096 GCA_032191745.1 Picea mariana
TTTAATCTGTTGCATACCGGATGTCTGTAATAGATCATTGCGCTCTTCTTGCGTAAATCTTCCACCTACTCACCTTTATTACGACTTACTGTTTGGAGTTTATACAAGACCTCACTCGTTCATGCATGCCTGGTCTGGTTTCTGAGTTGATACGATATAGTTCTGAGTTTCCTTCTGTTTGATCACCCTTTAAATCAAACCGTGACATTAAATCTGATGGGCTTCGGGCTCTGCTCTTGCTAGCAATCCAGGAGTGACTTCCGAACGCCAACACCACCATATTCTTGTTTTCGTTTGTTTGTTGAGAACTTGTTGCAGATATATAGCTTTGGGTCAAAGTGCTCAATGGTGGACATTATCGAACATATAGATGAGGTAGGCCACTTTCTTATCTTGCTTGAACATTGGTTTATATAGCATGGTGTTGGGATAGAGTTGATTTTTGCAGTCATTTCCGTCTGTTGTGGTTCACCCTAACCATAGAGATATTTTCCTTGTAACACCTATTTTGAGAGGTCCACGATTTCGTGGGGGAAGACTGAGATAGTCGCTCATGAAGATTCTAAGGGGTATGCAATAAGGCGGGGTCCTTATTCCTTAGAAGCCCTTAGTCTCTCACAAGGTCTCCTGAATGGATTGTTGATTCGAAGGGTTGGACAACTACCAAAACCAGTCAAAAGGTGAGTGGAACCCTTGGAGCATGGAGTTGCATCTTGAAGGGCATGTTGTGAAAGTAACACTTGAGTCAATGAATCTAGGTGGCCTAGAAAACCTTGAGCGAATAATTGAACCTTGTAAAATATTTAAGCATTGTCAGCTTTAATTAATTAATTAAGGATTGAAATTATTAATGGTAAATCCACAAATGAAAGTCTAAGCCTATTCAAAAATTAAGCCTAAGTCTAAGTTTGGTGAGAAGACTAAAACTAAATTATAAATTAAATAAAAAGAGGAGTGAAGTAAATCAAGTTAAAAAAAGAAAGGGTGAAATATACTTAAAGATTTGATATAAGGCACATGTGTGCAAGAAAATATAAAAAGGGGGTTTTTTAAATAAGAAAGAAATAAACATGAAAGAATGTGTACGCATAGAAATGTATCTAGAGTCTAGTTAACACTAGTCTAACTAGAAGAAGATTCCTATTTTAACTCAACTCAGAATTAGTACGGTGTCGGTCATTAAATGGGAATGTGGGGAATAAAGAGACAACTAGGAGTGATTTCAGGAGCACTTGTAAGAAAGGTGAGGGAATTTGACTTTAATTAAAATAAAATGTGGAATTTATTATGCAACTTGGGGAGAGGGTGACAAATGTATAGGGGGAATAATTCTAATTTATTTAATTAAAAAGTGAATTAATTATGCAAGTGGGAATGTGTCATTAAGGAAACTCCTATAAAGAAAATGGTCTAGAGGGAAAAGGGATCACACAAGTTATTGGTAAGGTTATGCTCCCTAAATATTGTTGACTCATTTTACTTGTGAGAGTTGGGATACCCAGCTTGAGAGAGAGTAGTGGATGTACCTTGCGAGGCAAGCTAGGGGCTAGAGGATTTTTGGTTTTTTGTGCATGGCCCCTTTGCGACTTGAGGGATAAGGGGGAAGAAGAGTACCCCTAGAGTTGGTTGGGAGGTACCGGCGAAGTCTCAACGATTAGCAAGCGGGAGGTTGGAAGGAATTCCATCGTGGAAAAACATCTTTGAATTCTTCGTCTTCGGTTACGGTAACTTATGTTGAGCTTGTAAATTGCATTAAGCTTTTTAATATATACTAGTTTTTTTTTTATTTCCCGTAACTAGATTGAAAGTTCAATTTAATTGGAAACTCCAGTGATGGTTTGGGGGAATTTAGACATGATTATCTCCCACTAGTATATGCATCTGTGTATCTCAATAGTGAATCTTATCGATCATTGTCATTGACACGCTTACGAATGATATATTAAACTTTGATTTGTATTGAGATGCGATGGATGGAGTAAGTAGTTCATGTAGGATTTCCGAGTAAAATCGTTGTTATATTGTTGGGTTGGGAAAAGATCCCTTTGAGAAGGAAGTAACATTTTTTCTCTTGGACATTTTTTTGGGTGCTTAAACCTGGCTTGGATTACTGGAATACTGCGTGTAAAAAGAGAAAACAGTTGTCAGATTACTAAAATGCATTGAAGGAAACCTGGGTGTCTGCAACTTGAAATCATTGAAACTCGAATTGAATTTTATTTATGTATGTGCGCCTGTAATCCAAATCCCTTTTAAACTTGTTGATGGAAGAGATCGCTTGTAGGAATCCTCCCTTCTTAGAGTAGGTTTCCCTTGATCACTCATTCAAACGGTCAATCCTTTTGCATGTATTTTCCTCGAATTTCTGAGTTCACTTGTTTTCACACTCAAATTTTGAGGGTCATTTAGATTTGTCCTCCTCTTGACCTTTCCTTGTGATAGCACTAGCACCTTATGTGAGTTTGAATGGGTGTTTCTCTTACCTTGTTAGGACTGTCATCGAGGAGAAAAAATGGGACTCCCTGTGTAATGGATTTACGAGGGTTAATTTAACTGTGGTTTTCCTCATAAACCTAATGTCCTTCATCCTTCCTCTGTTCGCTGCCATGGCGATGGTATTTTTGTGTTTCCTCTCCACTCTAAATGTATCCTTTATAATAGTCTGAACTTACGTCATAACAAGAACATTTCCAGTTATGCATACCTTCAATTAGTTGGTCAGTAGTGTAGATTATCCTTGTAATAACTTGGTGATTTCGCCAAGTGAACTGCATTGTGAGTCCTTGTTATACTTGGTCAGGGAGTTTCAATATTGGACTGTGTTGTTCCTCTCGCTGAATCATATTCTTAAGAAACCTTGTTGTCGTTACCTATCATGATAAATCCAAGATACGCAATCGATTACGTTCCAAGGATGGTAACATGATCTTGTTCAAGCATCATCTTGATCAAAGGCAAGTTTAGAATCATGATTGATGGCGGAAGAACGTTGAAACCCTCACACCTAATTTCATAACCTTAGCTGACACCTCGGGCTCTCTATTTATTGATTGACCCTACTCTATTCCCCTTAAGAGGTTTCCAAGTCAGACTTGAGTTTCCACTATTGTTTTATTTTATTGTTATTTAATGAGACTCGTTTTATCAAACCTTATATAGGGACCTGTAAATTTATTATAGGAATATCTTGCTTTAGTTATGTGTTGACTGTATTAGAGTTCCTTTTTTATGAATGAATAAGGTATCTTGGAAGTCCTTCTAATTGCTTGTTATGAATATTTACTTTGTCCCCACCCTTGGACATGTCAGTTGGTATATACAAATTCTTTTACTTTTGCTTGACCATTTAACCTCCCTAATTACTTAATAGAATAGGGTAGCATGGACGTAGTCAGTATGGCTCGAGAAGGTTGATCTCCTTGCGTTTTATAAACTATAAAATTTTAGGTAAGCAATATTTGATTCTTCTTATAACTTATAAAGTTGGGTCTCCCCTTAATAATTTAAATGGATTTGTGAGTTTCTTTATTGCAATCATTGGTTTTCATGAATAAACTTTTATATTATAGGGGATACTTAACGTGCTGATGAATTATTAAGTGGAGCTTATTAACATTTTATTTCTTGTGGGGTCTTTAATTGGATTGTAAATCGAACATAGTACCTTATGATTCACTTCAAGAAGATCTTGATATCCTTATGGGATCATATTGATTAGGTACATAACTGGATTTCCTTATCTATATCCTTAACAAGACATCCCGAATTAATACAAAACATCGCTAAGTTATTTTAAATTCACCAGTTTACAAAGCTTAAAACACTTGGTAAATGGAGCTTGATCTCGATGGAACTCACCTTAACAATTGCTAAAAATAATTAGAATAGATTACTTCAGATTATAAAGTTGATTATTACTCATGCTCCATGAAATTAATTTTGATATATGATTATTAAAGTAATTAGCTTACTCTTGCACCATGAAAATAAAGTTGATGATTACTCTTGCACCATGAAATTAATGTTGATGTATGATTGATAAAGTAATTAGCTTACTCTTGTGTCATGAAAATAAAGTTGATGATTATTGTGCACCATGAAATTCATTGATGTAAGTAAATTGTAGTTGGATTATTGCTAGAATGTTTCATAGGTAGTAAATGCGTCAATTTGTCAATTAATTGATGTATGTTTGTGGTATAATTTTTTGTCGTGCTATGAATAATTGATGATTAATATTGATTGATTGATCTAGTTGATTCTCGACTTGATTGGATTAGTGGGAATTAAACACTTCCTTGTTCCTCAAAATAGTCACTAGTCCTGAGACCTTAAGTGGTCAAAATAAATCGGATGAATCCTGGACTTGAGCATTGATTACGTGTCTTGGAGGTCATAACCATGCATGACAGGTTAGGTGGGTAGTTCTTGATATTCAGTGACATGGTTGATCAATAATTTTTCTTCAGTTGATTGTGATGTGATGATTTTGTCGTTGTTGTTTATGATATGTGTTGATTATGTGCAGTTGTTGATTTTGACGATGCGTTGATTGGTTTCGATGTTTATTATGATGATGTGTTGATCTTCTGTCATTATTAATTGTGTTAATGCATTGATTATTTGTCGTTAATAGTTATGATGATGTGTCTCTTGCAATGTTATTAATTATGTTGTGACGATTTAATATCATAATGTAGGAAAAAAAATATTTGCCTATTGTACATCACTATCCATTGTCGTAACTGAGGGGACGTTACATATGGTATTAGAGCAGGTTCAACCTAGCGACATGGGATCATTATGCCTTCCATTATATTAAACACTTGATTAATAACTTATCTCTAATTAAAATTGAAATGTTTCCATGCTGTAATGACCTCCTCGTTACGACAACAACTCTTTAACAGGTGCAATTTTTTTTTTTGTTTAAGGTGTGTGCGCACGTGTAAAAAGGGAACGGACACACTTGACTCTACGTCGCCACCCGACGACTAACAAGACGCAACCACGATGTTCACAACAAGAAGACAAAGGCACACAACAAGTAGCTGCAAGCAATAAACGACTCAAGACATAAGGCGCACAACAAGTAACTGCAAACATTAAATGACATACTGGGTTAGGTATCGTATGAACACAAAAGAGAGAATCCATGGTAGTAGATTTTACTATTTCTGCACAGGAAAGCAGGGCGTATAATCTTAGTTCTCTGAACCGGATAGAGAGAAGGTCAGATAGGCTCCTGGCCGACTGCTCAGGCAGAAACTAGTAATCTCTGTCAGGTGTGTCGCAAGAGTGGAAACCCTGCCTTTAAAGGGCCCAAGACTCTTGATACGGAAAAGGATTCTTTACACAAAAATAATCACACACACAGACTTATATACTGGGCTACAAGGAGGTGTCTACATCTCGCCTGACACGACTGACTAGGCAGTAGATTGTTCACAACTAGATAAAACAAAAATTAATGAAACGAACACGTCCACTAAGGGAGACGCAATTCAAGGACCCCGACACTGACCCACAATTAGTTAAGGCTCACCAATACCTACGGCTCAATTGGAAACAAGTATAGATCATTTGCTTCGTTTAGATTTCGTTAGTCGACGATTTACCAACCCAACCTTAAAGATGTAAATTCAATTAAATGAAATCCCCTTTTACGACTCATAGTGGCCTATTGTGCTTAATTCAAGGACATTTCAATATTGAAAATTTTCAATAAGATTTCATAATAATGAGAACCTTGCATTTATATCATGATAACCTTATTACACTTTATATTACAAAAACCTTGCCGTTGTTAAATGTCACCTTACATCATAAATGTTATCAATAACCATAAGGCTGCCACGGCAGTACTATACGTGATACATCCTTACATTTATTATAACAACCTTGCCAATAAAATAACTAAACTTCATTGACGTTACCTTACTGATGACATCCTTACATGTTATTAAAAGCATGGAAAATAAAACAATTGACTGCAATGTCATTACCTTAATGATTACATCCTCATATTTCATATTATAAAGGTATGGCAATAAAACAACTAAACTGCTATGTCATTGCCTTAATGATTACCTCCTCACATTTATATTATCCAGCATGGCAATTAAAACAGCTAACTAATGTCATTACCTTATTGATTTCATCCTCATATTTCATATTATCAAGCATGGAAATAAAACCACCAAACTGCAATTATGTTACCATGCATGCTACCATCCTTACATTGATATTACAAATCATTGCAATTAAAATAATTAATAATGCAATTTAATCAACATTGCAGTTATATAACAATTAAATAAATAATAGTTAATGAACAATTAAATAACAATATCATTCAATTTAAAATATTTTGCGGTTAAGTAACCAATACATAAACTTTAAGATCATGAGGGTTCTCTCTCAGTAATGCGCCCAACAAAATTCAGACTCAGGTTGCCTTAAATGAGGCGCTTAGAACTAGGAGCAGCCTTCCGCAACCTTTAACCTTTTTATAACAAATAAAAGCGAGGCAGCAGCTCATGCACAGGTGCGGGTTTGGTCCCCAATAGCAAGGCGAACAGGTGGAGGATTGGGTCTGGACGTGAAGGTTCTGAAAATCTACTGTCCCCAAAAGGAAGAAACCTGCCTACTAAGGGTTACGGTCAAATCCCCTGTCACTTCCAGGATAAAGTTTACTGATCTCATGCTTTTAAGGGGCTACGACCTTGAGAGCTTCTGCCTGGAAATATCTGCTAGGAGTTCTTAAGGTACAACTGAATTTCAAAGATGCAAGGAAGGAGCATCAACTGGTCGCCGACATAGGTGAAACACTGTCCCATGAATGGTAACAGCTTCAATGCAAGCTCACTAACAGAACGATCAAGCTAGTGGTGGCTTAGACGCTTTAGTGTTGGCAACGAAGGGGTTCAGGTCAAAATGAAATAAACCACAGGTCACGAACAGAAACTGTCGTGCCTGTGCGGTTAAAAAAGGAAGTCAACACACAGTAAAACACAACGTCTTACATTTCAACACATGGAAAACTCACCGCGTTTTACTTTTTTTTACACACGACCAGATTAGCTAAAAATGTTAATGTTGCCCTATACATACGGAGACACTTCTAGTTACAGCGATGGCCAGCCAACAATTAAGACCCGGCCTACCTACATTAAGTGCCAAAGCTACTCCCATATTTGCAAATCGCCAATACCTCTGTCATCTCCATGAATCCAGCGTGTCTCTAATTAAATTTTATAATGTAATGGTTCCTACAATTAAAGTTGTAGATAATTCATGGATAGTAAGAATGTAAATCAAATTCTAACTTCCCTTTTCAATGTGACAATTCCTTTTTGTTACAGGTGCAGAGGAACATGCATGCTGCGTCTTCAAAGAGGCGCGCATGCGAGGCAGAGACGAAGGGTAGTTGGTTGATTTACTGCAGCAGAGGCAGCGATTGTTTCTCCACTGTGGCAGGGCAGACATGGAGGTTATGTTATATTATTTTTATTTTTATTTTTCTTAGACAAAGAGGCAGCGACCTATAACACAAGGGTTACACCAAGCGGTATGGCAGCACATCAATAACTCCCTGCGCAGAGACAAGGCAGAGAATACGACAGCAAAAAGGCAGAGAAACTACACACCACGCGCAGAGGGTACAAACCAAAACGCAGGGTGTTTACATAGTAATCGCAGAGAGTTCCAAGGAAAAAACACAGAGATATACCATAGCAATGCAAGGAATTTTCAAAAATAAATAAAAAGGAAACGCAGACATAATTACCAACTATAAAATAATTTCATTAAAACTCGCACATAACCCTCCAGCAATAAAACAATTTCAACATAATTTCAAACGGATCTCTAATAAGTCTATCCAAATCATTTTCAATCAATAGGCAAATCCAAGCATAAATCCTAACCATTCTACTCTACAACTAAAAGCGCTTACCATTGCCTTAACGCTCGCTTCGTATGACGTCCCATGCTCCTTTTCGGTCCTGCTCGCCGACCATCGAGACCTCACTGGTACCTCCCATCCAATTGCTAGGGGTACTCTACTTCCCCCTTAGCCCCCTGAGCCACAAAGGGGCCACACAAATCCAGAAGGTAAGTCTAGCTTCCCAGCTCGCCTCGCAAGGCCGAGCTACCACTCCTATTCAAGCTGAGAAATTCCCAACTCCTCACAAGAAATCAGTCAAGTCACAATTCGACAGCGTAACGTTACGCTAATAGCCGATCCCTTTCTTCCTCATCTCCCTTTTCTTTTATAGAGTTTTGAGACCCACCAACCTTCCTAATTCACGTTTTAAATTAAGCTTCAATAAAATATTTGAAATATTCTCCATCGCACAAGTGTCGTCCATCCCCCTCTTTCCTCAAGTAATTATTTTCTTTAAATTATTAAATTTCTCATTTCTCTCACCCACCTAGAATCGCTCCTAAATTTACTCCTAGGTGTTCCTAGATCCCCTTACATATTTTAAATACTTTCCTAAAAAGGATGTTACTAAATTAGCTCAGATTAGCAGGTTCTTAATTTCAGATTCCTTACTATGTTGACCATTCTTTTTACCATAAGTTCTCATCTTTCCTTTATTAAGTTTCCTCCATTACTTAGTTTCCTAAATCTTATTATTCCCTTCTTTCCCCTTTTTATTAAATCCCAAAAAGGCAGTTGCATTATTAAATCCTTCCCTTTTATTATTTATTTAATATGTTTTGTACTTTTACAAGTTAGGAAATAATTTCTTCTTTGAAAATTTTTTAAATCCCTCAGTTTAATTATATTCTTACTCTTTTCATTTACCCCCAAGAGTTTTATGAAGACTAAGCTATCACTTAGGTGGGTTTTTGTAATAAATTTTTAATTTATTCTAGGGCCTTTTTCTTAAAATTAGACTAAAATTTTTACCCTAAAAAATTTTAGACTTAGGACTTAGATTCTGAACTGCGTGACACTAGGTTAGGGAAGTGGTTTAAGGATTTCTTTTAAGGCATTACTATCTTAGGGCCATATAAGGTTGTTTCTTCATATCATCAACGCGACGTGCCCTTCAGGATGCACCACGTGCTCCAAGGGTGCCACTCACCTCGGTTGTTTCTTTTGCACGACGTGCCCTTCGGGATGCACCATGTGCTCCAAGGGTGCCACTTTCCAACTTGTGTTTCCNCCAACTTGACTAATTGGTAGACATCTATAACCCCTGGAGTCAACACTCCGCCAGGTGAACTTGTGGGAGACTAAGGGCTCTAAGGAATAAGGCCCCTGCCTTATTTCATGCCCCTTAGAATCATCGTGAGCGACTATCGCAGTCTGCCCTCACGGCTTTGTGGATCTTCTTGA
This sequence comes from Picea mariana, assembly GCA_032191745.1. NCBI lineage: Eukaryota > Viridiplantae > Streptophyta > Pinopsida > Pinales > Pinaceae > Picea > Picea mariana. The sequence goes on from JASDQU010318661.1 coordinate 9,353, forward strand.
ACTAGGTAATCGTTAACCTACAGTTCGAGCCACGACGAGATTGCTAGTAGGCTATGGCAGGGCTGCTGTCCACACCTCTCCCTCAACCTCTCTGGAAATCGTGTGTGGCCCCTCTACTCCATATGTGAGTTTGGTCAGCAAGCTATCGTCTTCCTGCATCATCAACAATCGTGTCAGAACATGTCAACATCATATCATCAAATCAATAAAATATCACGGTAATAAATCAACCCAAATAGCACACTCCCTAACTCAATCCAGAGTCCAAGGGGTTCCCTCGATGTCTCTGCATCCTCAAGGTCCAAAACCCTGCACACTCAATAAAACTGAGTCAAAATCACCTTTCTACTTCAAGCAGTAAAACATCATGTCATCTATTATAACGCATCATAATCAAGGATAAATGTTTTAACATCATAAAAGTCAAGATCACTTGCGAGCAAGTGTCCTCAAAAATAAGTTTTCTCAATGTGCCAGAGCGGGATGTTACATACACCCCCTCTTGGTCTAAACTTCGTCTCGAAGTTTCTCGGTATAAATGCCGAAATAAAAGTACCATAGTATCACAAGTCTATCTATCAAACAAAAATGGGAACTGCTGGCGCATATCATATGCGTCCTCCCAGGTTGCCGAGTGTGGACTATAACTGTCCCACTGGACCTTGACCTGATCTACCATTCGACATCGTAACTGTCGAACGTGATGATCTAAGATGCGGACCGGCTCAGCCGTGAGCGCTCCCT
>JASDQU010318662.1:984-13273 GCA_032191745.1 Picea mariana
ATAATCCAAGATGATGTAGATGTGTAATTATTTTCATATTTAACATAGAATTAACAATGATATTTAAAAAGAATATTAATAATAAAAAACTATTTTCGTGTCAAAAATATCTCATTATCATTTGTATAAAATATCTTTCTCTTTTTCTATATATATTCCTCAAGGTGATTCCCCCTTGGTCCATAAAAGATTAATAGTTAAGATGGATCTACAATGGTGATATTCTTGATGTATACATTGCAAACTTATCAACTAAATTAGGAAGTCTATCTTTACATGCATTTCTTAAAGATATAATGATTGAATCTATATAGTGTTTTATAATGAGTTTCTTAAGAATATATTGAATGAATCTATATAATATTTTTTAATGATATACTGAATGAATCTATATAGTATGGGTTGAGGAAAAAAAGTTAGGGAAATGTAATAATAGCTATGCAATCCCTCTAATAAAACTTCCAAAAGAATGGAGAAAGTGGGAATTAGAGATGCATGGAGAGACAACTTTCCCCTTATATGAAAATTTTATTGCAAAATTGATGGCCTATAAATGATAAAAATGGAAGTAGGAAAGTCAAAATCAATAGTAGTATTGGGTGAAACAAGAATGTCACCTCTCTCCAAAAAATATTGAAGGAACTATGAAAGAGTTAAAATACAATTCCCTTGTTACATGAAGATGTCAAGTAGAATTTTACCATTAGAAGGAGAAACATTATTTCCAGGAAAAATACAATGTTATTTCATATTCCATAAGGAGAAAAAATTGCACTAACCAATGCCACAAAATTTGACCTGTGAGGGTGAAAGAAAAACCCCTTGGGAAATTAACAAGTCTTTTATTGTTATCATCCCATAGAAGAAAATGCAGTCCCATCAAGAATTCCATCACAATCGACTAAAACAAACCTCAAAAATAAATGATAAAAATGGTCAAAGGCCTCACAAAAACCCAAAACCTAAAGGGCCAAGATTCCATCATTCATGTCGGCATCCTAAAATTAAAACCTCCATTGAATGGAGGAACAAATCTAATTATAAGACTTGTATTTCTTCAATCTAGCCCCTCTTTTCCAAGAACTCGGAAGAGACAGATTCAAATCTATAAACTTCACATGCTTACCTTTACCTAAATAAGAAGACACCTCATGAAGCTTTGAATTCACCATACCCTTAAGAAAATTTTGCTCCAAAGAAGAACTAGCTCCTAAGGTTGTTAAAGAATATGCATCAATGAAAGAAGGGATTGAGAAGCCCTTTTATTTAGAGAAATTTGAAAGAAACCTTCCACCACCCCTAAAATTAAAGAGGTCATGCATTAGATGAGAAAGAGACAGATCATAGAAATAAGTATAGGAACCCTTCTCAAGTAAATCCAACAAACTAGGCATTGCAACTTGAAGAGAACCCTCGACTGACTAAAAATCCACTCCCCTTGAAGCTTGAACTAAAAGACCAAAAAAAGGGCTATTTACCTCCACCCCTTGATTTTCCTCTATTCTTCTTGCCATCAAATCAAAGAAACAAACGACATGGACTAGTCCCACTGTCAACATACAAGATACTAAAGTAGAACCCTCTCCAACTATTAATGAGTCCAAAACAATATCAAATCATGGATTTAGTGCTAATCGAAATTCTCCATAATCTTAGTTGTTGAAGGAAAAGTATGAATAAGAGAAATGTTCTAAGAGAGATCCCCCAAATCGTTGACAACTAGAGCATTCTCCCCAAGAATTCAAAATTCCACAGTATCTTCTGGATGGGAAATGGCCACATTTTGGGATGGAGCTACACTCACACCTCATAGATAATTACTCTTATGACCAAAAATTAATCTCACAACTTAAGAGTTGATAGCAACCTCCTTCAAAGCATTAGAAGAGACCAAATCTAGATCATTATCTACCTTTTCCAGCGAAGAGGAGGAAACAAAATAAATTTTCCTTCAGATTTTGTAGGCTAAGACCCATCTAGGGAATTCCCACAAAATATGACCAGCTACATGATAGAACTTGCATCTAAATGGAATCATCTCATAGTTAAGTTCTTGAGTCCATTTCTACTGCTGACATTCCAAGGAGATTTTTTTGGTAACCCACCATTCAAGTTCAATAGAACTAGAATACAAGGAACCCTTCCCTATTTAGTGTTCTAGAGAATATCTTTGAAATTCAACTAGTTAGTCATTGACAACTCTCAAGACTTTAGAAATTCATAGATGTGGAGGCAAACCCACCAATGTAACACCTTGTTTCCCCCAGTTTGTAAATATAACTATACTGGCCAAGGAACTATGGAAAACTCAAAGGTGTGAATGTTTGATTTGATGGACCTTTGTATAAAAGGTCGATGAATGTAAATTATGTTATTTTAATAGAAAATGGATACGTGTTGCATGTTTTCTGGAAAGGGGATGTGCTAAGAGAGACCATGAATGCTATGAAAATATGGTGGAGGGGACCATGAATGATTGTGTTAACCTCTACCGAACTAGTACCGTGCTGGATTTAATTGCTCAGGATTAGAACAACCCTCTGACCCAGGAATGAATTACAGTCAGGCTGGTAGGTGGGAAGAACTCCTCAAGGGTTAATGAGGGGATGGGGCAGACCGCCCATATGTAAGGCTTCCATACCTGACCACGGACTGAGAATTCGAGCCACATGCAATCTTGTTGGGAAAGGCAAGAAAGGAAAGTGTGGGGGTCGGGGAGGAAAATCTACGAAGAGTGCAAAGACGAGTGTAGAAGCTCTAGGACTCGAGGAGGAATTGTGAAAAAAGGAGTGTGTTCTAATCACGGGAAATAGAGACTGAGACGAGAGAAGAAGAGCAACCTTCATATTGAAGGAACTATGAAAGAGTTAAAATACAATTCTCTTGCTGCATGAAGATGTCAAGTAGAATTTTACCATTAGAAGGAGAAACATTATTTCCAGGAAAAATACAATGTTATTTCATATTCCATAAGGAGAAAAAACTGCACTAACCAATGCCACAAAATTTGACCTTTGAGGGTGAAAGAAAAACCCCTTGGGAAATTAACAAATCTTTTATTGTTATCATCCCATAGAAGAAAATGTAGTCCCATCAAGAATTCCATCACAATCGACAAACAAATCTAAAAAATAAATGATAAAAATGGTCAAAGGCCTCACAAAAACCCAAAACCTAAAGGGCCAAGATTCCATCATTCATGTCAGCAGCCTAAAATTAAAACCTCCATTGAATGGAGGAACAAATATAATTATAAGACTTGTATTTCTTCAATCTAGCCCCTCTTTTCAAAGAAATTTGAAGAGACAGATTCAAATATATAAACTTCACATGCTTACCTTTACCTAAATAAGAAGACACCTCATTAGGCTTTGAATTCACCATACCCTTAAGAAACTTTTGCTCCAAAGAAGAACTAGCTCCTAAGGTTGTTAAAGAATATGCATCAATGAAAGAAGGGATTGAGAAGCCCTTTTATTTAGAGAAATTTGAAAGCAACCTTCCACCACCCCTAAAATTAAAGAGGTCATGCATTAGATGAGAAAGAGAAAGATCATAGAAATAAGTATAGGAACCCTTCTCAAGTAAATCCAACAAACTAAGCATTGCAACTTGAAGAGAACCCTCGATTGACTAAAAATCTACTCCCCTTGAAGTTTGAACTAAAAGACTAAAAAATGGGCTATTTACCTCCACCCCTTGATTTTCCTCTATTCTTCTTGCCATCAAATCAAAGACACAAACACCATGGACTAGTCCCATTGTCAACATACAAGATCCTAAAGTAGAACCCTCTCCAACCATTAATGAGTCCAAAACAATATCAAATCGTGGATTCAGTGCTAATCGAAATTCTCCATAATCTTAGTTGTTGAAGGAAAAGTATGAATAAGAGAAATGTTCTAAGAGAGATCCCCCAAATCATTAACAACTAGAGCATTCTCCCCAAGAATTAAAAATTCCACAGTATCTTCTGGATGGGAAATGACCACATTTTGGGATGGAGCTACACTCACACCTCATAGATAATTACTCTTATGACCAAAAAATAATCTCACAACTTAAGAGTTGATAGGAGCCTCCCTCAAAGCATTAGAAGAGACCAAAACCACATCATTATCTACCTTTTCCAATGAAGAGGAGGAAACAAAATCAATTTTCCTTCGGATTTTGTAGGTTAAGGCCCATCTAGGGAATTCCCACAAAATATGACCAGCTACATGATAGAACTTGCATCTAAATGGAATCATATCATAGTTAATTTCTTGAGTCCATTTATACTGCTGACATTTCAAGGAGATTTTTTTGGTAACCCACCATTCAAGTTCAATAGAACTAGAATACAAGGAAACCCTTCCCTATTTATTATTCTAGAGAATCTCTTTGAAATTCAACTAGTCAGTTATTGACAACTCTCAAGACTTTAGAAATTCATAGATGTGGAGGCAAACCCACCAATGTAACACCATGTTTCCCCCAGTTTGTAAATATAACTATACTGGCCAAGGAACTATGGAAACTCAAAGGTGTGAATGTTTGATTTGATGGACCTTTGTATAAAAGGTCGATGAATGTAAATTATGTTATTTTAATAGAAAATGGATACGTGTTGCATGTTTGTTGGAAAGGGGATGTACTAAGAGAGACCACGAATGCTATGAAAAGATGGTGGAGGGGACCATGAATGATTGTGTTAACATCCACCGAACCAATACCGTGCTGGATTTAATTGCTCAGGATCAGAACAACCCTCTGACCCAGGAATGAATTACAGTCAGGTTGGTAGGTGGGAATAACTCCTCAAGGTTTAATGAGGGGATGCGGTAGACTTCCCATATGTAAGGCTTCCATACATGACCACAGACTGAGAATTCGGGCCACACTCAATCTTGCTGGGAAAGGCAAGAAAGGAAAGTGTGGGGGTCAGGGAGGAAAATCTGCAAAGAGTGCAAAGACGAGTGTAGAAGCTCTAGGACTCGAGGAGGAATTGTGAAAAAAGGAGTGTGTTCTAATCACGGGAAATAGAGACTGAGACGGGAGAAGAAGAGTAACCTTCATCCCTATCTATTTCTGAGCCGGAAGAAGATATCCAATCAAAAAGCATCGTGGTCTAGCTCAAGGGTGGCTAGTGGTAAATCCGTTAGGAGTGACTAAGCCTATGGTTGGGTGGAAACGAGCACCCTTTCTAGCAGTCGCTTCATGTTGGCTGGTTCTAGTAAGTGTTTCCATACTTTATGCATTGAATTGGGAATTAATAGTTGCATTCATGTATTTACTTATATGTAAATGGTTCTGCACTGAAAAGGTTAAATTTCGTATATACATTGTTTTACTTGAGGACTTGTGATTCTGTTTTTTCTGTGTGCCCTAGTTTAGCTCTCAAAGGTGTTTTCCCTAGAGAGATACCTCACAGCTCTGAAATCAAAGCAAGCCTCTTGGCACTGCTACTGTCTCGGTAACCTCACGAGTTTACACCACCTAGTTTAAAAACTTAAGGTGTTGCGAACTAGGAAGGTGTTTCCTTCAAACCAGTAGTATGAAAGACCTTGAATTCACACCCATGACCTTAGTAAAAAACTAGCTAAAGAGTAGAGCTCATAGACCGAGAGTCATCTAAAGGTCCATGTGACCTAGGTCTAGGAACCCTGCGTTAAAATGAGTTAGCTCATGAAGGCTTCATAACTTCGGGAGTTGAAATCTCTGAGATGTCAAAATTCATGATAGTCACAGTTACCTGAACTACCGGAGTAACAAGAGTCGTAGATGACTTAAGAACCTGACAGCGGAGATGTATGTTAGTCGTTCATCAGAAGGAGAAGCTATCCTAGTCATCAGATTGACTCAAAGACCCATTGTAGCTAATGAATAAAACACCAGTTGTTCGATTAAATCGATGGTTGGGAACCATTGTGGAGTGCCAAGGTGAAATTAGAGGATGTGCTAGTTCACGGCTCACAATTCACCAACGTCGTTGATCTTGTTAGGTTGGAAGATCAACGACCCTGATTAGACCAAGTTGGGTGAGTACTTTTCAGATTGCGAAGGTTGAGGTCTATGATAAAGACTGCACACATTGAGGCCCTGCAATCACTGTGAATCATCAATTGACAAACAAATCGGTATTGGCCGGATCATGACCGTCAGACCTGAAAAAGTTTCTAGGTGGATAGGCGCGAGTTCCTTTGGAAATCCATGGAGTAATAGAGTCCATCTGTGTCATCGATCTGAGAGAAAGGACACGTGTCAACAGATTATCGAATTTGGGTGTAAGTACTCTGGGAGAAAGCGAGTGTGGAGAGATTGAAACTCCCGAAACCTGAAGAGCCGAAGTGATTTGCAGTCGTCGATCTGTGGGAGACACACATCAATGAATCGTCAACTTCAGGGGTAACCACTCCAAGAGAAAGAGAGTGTGGAGAGGTTGAAACTCCCAAATCCTGAAGAGCCGAAGAAGATATGAGTCATCCAAGCCAAAGGGACAGGTGTCATCAGATCCTCCACTTCAGAGGAATGCCACTCTAGGAGAAAAGGGGATGTGTTGAACAAGAACTCTCAAAGGCCAGAGAGACAGAGTTCATCCGATCCATCCATCAACATATAATAGGTGTCAGCATATCTTCCATTTCGAAATATAGCCACTTCAAAGGAAAGTGGGGTAACGAGAGTTGAGAACTCCCGAAGTAAATCATGACCGTCGAATTGAAAGAGACACGCATTGAAAGATCGTTGACTTCAGGTGAAATCACTTTGGGAGAAAAGGTGGTTTGAGCGTTCAAGAATCCCAAACACCGAAGTCTCGAAGTGGACCTGAGTCGTTGATTTAGATGGACGTGTGGTGCCTGATCTGGAACTTTGGGTACATAGTACTTCAGAGGAAAAAGAGTTGGAGTGATCGGAACTCCCGAACGTCGAAGTCCTGAAGAACATCATAACTGTTGATCACAAGGGATGCATGTCGTTCGATCTGTAACTTTGGGTACAAAGTACTTTAGAGGAAAAAGGTGTAGGAATGTTTGAAACTCCCGAACATTGAAGTAACGAAGTAAATTAGGGTCATTGAAATCCTTGAGGACACACGATGTCAGATCGTGAACTTCAGAGGTTTGCCACTTCGGGGGATTCGTGTGGTGGTCTTCTTGGCACCTGTTGTCTTGGCGTCTGGTCATAACCTATGGTCATATCCAAGTATAGGGGGATGAAAGAACCCAAAGATCTTGGGAGAGGATATCTTCTGCTTTGAGCTCATTTCAGAGCATGGAGATCGTGGATGGAAAGCTCTAGAAGAGAATAATGGAATAGATACCATGAATGGGGGTTTTGATTCTCCTAAGAAGAGAGAAAATTTGAGTCCCCACCGTGGGTGTGTTACAAATTGGTATCAAATCATGGTTACAACACTTGGCCTTCTTGGGCTCATGGACGAGTCGTTTAAAAACCATGTTTAAAGAACTCTTAAGGGTGACACCTTATCTTACTACTTCCCTAAGGAGTCTGGTTAAAAATTTTACTGAGGGAAAGAATAAAACTTTATACTGTGTGTGTGTGTGTATTTAAGAAATTTGAATTGTATGTTGTTCATAAACTAATAGACTATTGGCTAACAGTAAGTGTTTTGTCAGCACTCCAGTAGTCAATGAATCATGGGAAATCACAATCATAAAGGATGGTGATGCACCATGAAGTGGGGGAGGGCTCCCACAATAGAGACGAAGAGCCTGACGAGAGGAGGGCGGTGGAGACCCCTACGAATCTAGCAGAAACTGTAAGAAGCCTTATGGACTAATTACAGAGTTGTAAGGCTGACAACGAAAGATTGATAAAGGAGAAAGAGAAACACACATAAATCAATTCAGTCTTGTTGTAGAGCTTATCCGATATACATAGGTAGCTGCAACATGGACTTGCAACCAACCATGTGGACTGACGACATACAGAGGGAAGTCAAAGTCCACCTGAAATAATAAAATGTGGTCCCATAAGTGGCCACATAGGGAGAAGTACCTTGAGGAAGGCCTAACCTAGAGGCAGGGGATGCTCATTGGGAGAGTCCTCTGGAAAGGGAACGAACAACTCCGAGGGATCTTCTAGTAGAAAAACTAGCTCACATTGTCAGAAGAAAGGAAAGAAGCGAACACATTCCAAAATTCATGACCTTGAAGAGTTAAAGAAAGCCAAACCACCCTCTTTCAATAGAGAGATTGAGAAGGGGGAAGAGGCAAAATCTTGGTTGCTTGGTTTAAAGAAGTACTTCATAGTTCAAGACTATTCTAAAAACTTAAAGGCTCGAATAACCATCTTCAACCTGAATGGAAAGGCTTCCATCTGGTGGGAGAATCTTAAGAATGTGAAAGGAATCCATGAAAAAGTCTTATCATGGAAACCGTTTGAGAAACACTTCCAGGAGAAGTATCTGTTAGAGAAATACTTCAATAAGAATACTAAGGATTTCTATGAACTCAAGCTGGGACAACTCAACATAGAGGAGTATATCAATAAATTCCTTGAGTTGTTGAGGTATGTCCCCTACATAAAAGATGAAAAGGTAAAATTACAACGATTTATCAGTGGGTTACCTCAGACCTATCGGAACAATATTGAGTTGTATGAGCCAAATACCTTAGAAGACACTATCTAGAAGGCAAGGTATTGTTAAGAACAATTTGGACGTCAGACAAAACCTCGCGAGGACTGGAAAAAGAAGAGTAGTTCGAGATTCAAGAAGAAGGGGTTTAAATCCTCAAGATTTAATAACTGTAAGAAGGATTCAAGGATGATCCTTCCTACCTGAAGTGTGTATCAACATAATTTCCCTTTTCATAATGGAAATAAACCTTTTGGATCAACCCCAGGAAAGACCAATAACCCAAAGATAGAATCCTTGAAATGTTGGGGTTGCAGAGAAGAACATATGTTGAGGGATTTCTCATACAGGAAACAAAACAATAGGAGAGTATACAACATCTAGGAAGCTACCATAGCCAATGATGTGTCTAGGAGCATGCCATGGATTTATGAAACTTTGGATAATAAACAAGCCGACCACCAAGCTTCAGTGGTGGAGATGGAAGGTATGATCGCCAACCATCTAGTTTCTATTTCAATTGACCCTAGTTCTAATTTGAGTTTTTTGGCCCCCCATACTGTTGATAAGTGTAAACTACAACCAGTTAGACATGTTAAGCCTTGGTTGGTACAACTAGCCACTGGAACCAAGAGAAAAGTGAAAGAGGTCTTACCATCTTGCTAATTCATCATGGATGGGTTGCCCACCCAAGAGACCCTTAACATATTTCCCCTAGGATATCATGACTTGTTGATTGGTATGGATTGGTTGGGTGATTATAAAACTAAGTTGGAATGTTACCATAAAACATTAGAATGTGTAAATGGAGAAGGGAGAAAGATGACCTTCCAAGGGATTCAAAATCCTGTCTCAGTGAGACAAATATCAACCCTTCAAATGAGAAATTATTGCAGAAAGGGGTGTCCTCTATATGAAATATAGGTGTTAGAATCTGTTGAGGATGAAAAACCGAACCTAGAGGACCACCCCATATTAAAAGAATATAAAGACATGTTTCTAGAAGAGGTACCGGGTCTACCTCCGAGAAGAGACATTGACTTCTCGATAGAACTTGCACCAGGAGCGGTGCCAGTGTCTAGGACACCTTATAGGATGAGTACACCCAAGCTAGTTGAGCTCAAGCTACAACTAAAGGAAATTATGGACAAAGGTTACATCCAGCCCAGTGTGTCTCCATGGGGAGCACCAACCTTATTTGTGAAAAAGAAAGATGGCATGCTCTGACTGTGCATAGATTATAGACAACTCAATAAGGAAACCATAAAGAACAAGTATCCCTTACCAAGAATCGATGACTTGTTCGACCAATTAGGGGGTGATTCCATTTTCTCAAAAAATGACTTGAGGTGTGGATACCATCAAGTCTAAATCAAGGATGAAAACATCCACAAAACGACCTTTAGGACAAGGTATGGTCACTATGAATTTGTGGTGGTGCCATTTGGACTAACCAATGCCCCTATGACTTTTATGTGCTTGATGAACAATGTACTCAACAAATTCCTAGATAGATTTGTATTGGTTTTTATTGATGATATATTAATCTACTCCAAGAACAGAGAAGAGCATGAAGAACATCTTAGACTTGTACTTCAAGTACAAAGAGAACATCATCTCTATGCTAAGATTATGATCTAGGTGGATATTGGTGGCCACCCACTTTTTCCAACTAGCTCAAAACAGTTTTCTGGCAATTTTGGTAATTTACTATTTTTAGCAGTTTTTCGGGTCTTGAACTTCTGGAGCCGTTTTGAGGCCCTGAACAATGGTTTTTGGGAAAACGAGGAGCAACATGGAACAAAGTTTGATGTTTCTAACACAAAAGTTGTATTCCTCAGATAGATCTTTCTAACGGTGTATCGAGCGCCCCAAACAGAGATCGTATGCAAATGTTACGCCCTTGGGAAGTTGGAGTATCAACTACCCCCATCGGGGCCCACAAACCTTTTGGTTTTTCATCTTCCGGGGTTAGGGTTTTGGATTTTCCTTATATTAAAAAGGCCCTTAGAGCCTCATTGTAAAAAATCATCTTCTTGCAAATGCGAGTAGCCGTCACATATCTTCTCAGAGATAAGCTACCACCATTCTAGTGAGTCTTTCACTCTGTATTTTTACAATCTCTGTACATTTATTTCATTAATAGAAATCGTGTATTACCGTATATCTTTGCCTCTGGTTATATTTTCGATATATCTCTGTTATATCACTGTTGCTCTTTCAATATCTCTATATATTTATGTTTTATACCTTCACTCTCGTTTTGTGCCGAAAATAATCCGGATTAGTGGTATCAGAGAAGGCTGCTCTTGATCATTTTTTAGTGCATGTCCTCGACGAGGTCCGAGTATATCAAGTTGGGTCTCAAGCTTGTCTCTCTTGAAGACAATAGCTCTCGCACACCCAAGAAACCCTCAATGGCGGAAGAAAAGAAAAACGATGGAGTAGATGATAATATCAATCTGTTTCTTTAGAAAGCTCTCACACGACAGAGGGACTAAATGATGGATAATTTTTCCCACATCCTTCAATGCCTGCTGATAGCAATAGGTGCATCTTCATCAAACAACCACTTTGGAAGAACCTCTTCTTTCAAGGTACAAGTTAATTTTAATATTCTTGTATTTGAAGGACAGATAGATGCAAAAGCCCTAGACAAATGGTTAAATCTTCTACAAGGTTATTTCTCATTTCACAATTTTTATGACAGAGAAAAGATCACCTTCGCACTCCTTAAGTCTCTCCCTCATGTCAAACATTGGTGGGAAACTTACTGGGAGAAAAGTTCCATAGAGTCTGGAATATAAGGGGCTGAGACCAATTGGGATTTTTTTGTGTATGCAATACAGGAGATGGACCACACTCTATCAAGAGAGGGGCCAAGCAGTTCCGGAGTTCACCAATACCTTCCATACCTTGCACACCAAGCTGGGTATCAAATACTTCGAACGACATTTGTTTCTGAAATACCATGGGGATCTATAAAAATACATCCAAACTGAAATGGATTTTTTGTACATCTCATCACTCGGTGTTGCTTATCGATATGAAATTTAAGCACCAGAAAAAACGAGAGTTCAGGTCTGCAAATCCGCAACAACCAAAGTATGAGAAAGACGGCCCTAACAAATAGTCTCCCGAAAACCAGTCCAAGCCACATGAAAAGAAGGGTCACAGGAAGACAAAGAAGGACACCAGAAAATTGCAAGATACTAGTTATAATAAATATGCAGAACATAAATAGAATGCTAGAAATGGTAGAATAACAGTAATATATTCAGCATAATCTCCACAATAACACAAAAATAATATAAGAACAACAACAGAAATAGCACTTTGATTCAAAAAGAAATGTTCACAGGCCTCTTCGGGGGGGAAACCTCCAATCGAGCAGCGCTCTGTTACAATAATATCCCAGCTAGGGTTTTCATACCCTCAACCCTTATTTATACTAAATACGTCTATCAAAAGAAGCATCTAGAGGAAGATCCTTCTAGAAGCAAAAGCTTCTATTAGGTCTTCTTACATCCACCTTATTCTACTTTATTGAAAGGCCTTATTAATATTGACCTTTATTACATTTGAATATATTGATCTACTTATGTGTGGGTTAGGACCCTAACATGTCCGCCCCCAGCTTAAAAACTTCCTTGTCCTCAAGGCTTGAGATGTGGAAACTACTACAGAATGGTAGTTGGTTCCTAAGTG
>JASDQU010318663.1:0-13224 GCA_032191745.1 Picea mariana
CCCTCAACAAACTCACCATTAAAGACAAATTTCCCATTCCTGTCATTAACGACCTCTTGGATGAATTGAGTGGTGCCCAATTCTTTACTAAACTTGATCTTCGTTCTGGCTACCACCAGATCCATATGAAAGAGGCAGACATTACCAATACTACCTTTATAACTCATGAGGGACACTATGAGTTTTTTGTCATGCCCATTGGTTTTTGTAATGCTCCCTCCACTTTCCAAAGCCTCATGAATCATGTATTCCATCCTTTTCTCTGTGATTTTGTCTTAGTTTTCTTTGATGATATCCTTATCTATAGAAAAACCTGGACAGACCATCTTTCTCATGTGGATTGAGTTCTTCATCTACTCTTTTAGCACCAACTTTTCCTGAAACAATCTAAATGTTCTTTTGGTGCCTCAGAAGTCGAATACTTGGGTCATCTTGTTGGAAAGGACAACGTCAGGGTGGATCCTAAAAAGATTGAAGCTATGCAAGACTGGCCTCACCGAAAGACTCTCACAAGATTGCATAGATTTATGGGATTAATAGGTTATTATCACAAGTTTGTTAAGAACTATGGAAATATGGCGGCCCCTCTCACTGCACTCCTTAAAAATAATTCTTTCACTTGGACTCCAGCAGTTTCTCAGGCTTTTCAAACCTTGAAGATGGACATGTGCACCATTCCAGTCCTGGCACTTCTATATTTCACAAAGATCTTTGTCTTGGAATGTGATGCTTCAGGAATAGGAATTGGCGTTGTCCTTATGCAAGAGGCTCGTCCCTTGGCCTTTACCAGCAAACAAATGTTAGAACACAATTTGGGAAAATGAATATATGAAAAGTACATGTTGGCTATTATGCATGTCATTGATCTTTGGCACCCTTATCTATTGGGGTAACGCTTCCAAATTAAGACAGATCATAAAAGCCTCAATTATTTTCTGGAACAATGCATTTCCTCCCCAGAGCAACAAAAATGGGTGACTAAGCTCTTTAGATATGATTATGAGATAATTTACAAGAAAGGCAAAGACAATGTGGTTTCAGATGCACTTTCCTGAAAATATGAAGATGAAGGGTCCCTTTTTTCTCTTGCCTTCATTGTACTAGATTGGCTCCAAGTCGTTCAATAGGAATGGCTACACGATCCCAAATGTTCACATCTGATACAACAATTGTAGTCCAATTCTCCAGTTTCCCTAGGGTACTCTTAGCTCCATGATGAGCTTCTATACAAAGGTAGTTTGTATTTAAGTAAATAGTCAAAACTTAAATCCACGGTACTTTCTGAGCTTCATGCTAAACCCACAGCTGGGCACTCATGGTTTACCAAAACCTATGACAGGGTCACACGTTCTTTTTTCTGGGATGGTATGAAATAGGACGTTCGTAATTTTGTGGCTGAATGTGATGTGTGTCAACACAACAAGGGAGAAACAGTCAAATCTCCTAGCACACTCCAATTGCTTATGATTCCACCTGCTATTTGGTGGGATATCTATATGGATTTTATTGTAGGATTACCTAAATCAGGCAATAAATTAGTTATCATGGTGGTCATTGATTTCCTTTCCAAGTATGCTCATTTATGTTCTCTTCAACACCCATTTACAGCATCCATTGTGGCTCAACTTTTCATGGATCGGGTCTTCAAACTTCATGGCATGCCACATTCTATTATTTCTGATCGTGACCCAACTTTCACCAGTAATTTTTGACAAGAATTGTTCAAGATACAAGGCACCCAATTTCATATCGGCACAACTTATCATCCCCAGATTGATGGTCAAACTGAAGTTGTCAACAAGTGTTTGGAAACATATTTGAGGTGTTTTGCATCAGAAAAGAAAAAACAGTGGGCTCAATAGTTGCCACTAGTTGAATGGTGGTACAACACTTCATACCATACAACTACCCGCATGACTCCTTTTGAATCAATATATGGACAAAATCCACCTTCAGTTCTATCATATTTACCAGGTGTCTTGAAGGACCAGGCGGTGGAACAAATGCTTACAGTTCAAGAGGCTATTCTTTGTACCCTCAAAGAGAATTTGGTCATGGCCTAGAATCGCATGAAGCAACAAGCAGATCAAGTTCACTCTGAACGTCAATTTGCATAAGGGGATCAGGTGTTTCTTCGACTGCAACTTTACAAGAAAAATTCCTTAAAGGTTAACCATTGTTAGAAACTTGCGCCCAAATTTTATGGTCCTTATACCATTCTCAATCATGTGGGATAGGTAGCCTATTAGTTAGCTTTTCCCAGTCATTCTAAGATACATCTTATTTTTCATGTTTCCTTATTAAAGAAGGTGATTGGAACTAAGTTCCAAACTCAAACCAACCTTCCTGATTTGGGCGAAGAAGGCTCCATTTGGCTACATCTAGAAGTAGTTTTGGACCAGTGTGAGTGTCGCCTGCGTCAGAAAACCATCAAGGAAGTGTTATTCCAGTGGAAAGATACAACCCTAGTAGATGCCACTTGGGAACCAGCTACCATTTTGCAACAATTTCCACATCTCAAGCCTTGAGGACAAGGTTTTTTTTAAGGGGGAATACATGTTAGAAACCTAACCCCTCACGTAGGTAGAAGAATATATTCTAATGTAATAAAGGTCAATGTTAATAAGGCCTAGCAATAAGGAAGAATAAGTCGAATGTAAGAAGACCTAATAAAAGATTTCGCTTCTAGAAGGATCTTCCTCTAGATGGTTCTTTTGATAGACATATTTAGTATAAATAGGAGTCGAGGGTATGAGAATTGTTGTCTTGGATATTATTGTAATAGAGCTCTGCTCAATTGGAGTTTTCCCCCTCAAAGAGGCAAGTGAACATTGCCCTCAGTAATCGAAGTGCTCATTCTGGTGTTATTCTGATATCATTTTGGTGTTATTGTGATGTTGTTCTGGTTATATTGTTGTTTATTTTCCATTTCTATCATTTTATTTATGTTCTGCATACTTTTTATATCTGGAATATTACAGATAAATGAATTCGACAGGACGAGTTTAGATTTTTCGATATGGCTTCGGGTGCCAACCGGATGGTTGAAGGAAGGGGGTTTAAACTGTCACTTTAACTTGGGGAATAGCATAATATCTTGATGATGTGATTAGAGTGGACTGGGTGGAATCACTTGAGGCAGTTTCCTTGGACCAATGATGAAGGAAAAAGAAGTGTGATTGTAGGAAGAAAATGGGGAGTATCCCTAAGGTTGATTTCTTCCCTACAGCTACAAGAGATCATGCGCAAGGATGAAATTTATATGAATACTTAGCGTCAAATGTCAAGGGCGTGGCAGAAGGATTATAATACCTTATGGTAGTATGAGAGTTTGCGGACAAGATTCCCAGAATAATTACCAGTTGTGCCACCAAAAGCCAAGATGGAATTTACCATCGACCTAAAACCTCGAACTGAACCCATGGTAAGAAATCCTTATCGGATGTTCGACCCCTAAGTTACAGGAGTTGAAGGTGAAACTGAAGCAGTTTTTGGACCTAGGACTTATGTCCAAGTGTATCACCTTGGGGTGCTCCTGTTAATTTCATATGGAAGAAGGATGGGTTGTGGACACTCTGCTTGACTACCATCGAGTATTCCTTGATGATATTTTGATATATTCTCGGATGATGGAATATCCAAACAAACGTTTACGCTTGGTACTACAGTGTTGTGAGAGAACAAATTATGGGAAGCGATCACAATGCTATCAATTTCTTAGGGCATGTTATCTCTGACGAAGGTATCGTTGTGGATGCAACGAAGGTAGAGGCTATTATGGAGTGGTTTGTGCCAATGAATGTCCCAGAAATGCATAGCTTCATGGGTTTAGTGGGATATTATTGATGGTTCATCGAGGGTTCTTCGAAGATATAAAATTTGATTACAGAATTGCAGAAGAAGAACAAGAATTTTGTGTGGACAGAGAAATGTGTGGAAGCAGTTCGAAGACTCAAGGAATTGTTGATGACAGTGCCAATACTAAAATTCCCTGGCGTGGACGAGGACTTCTTGGTATGCATTAACGCATCCAGGGAAGGCTTAGATAGAGTCTTGATACAAGAGGATCGAGTGATCGTTTACATCTCAAGGAAGTTAAGAAAGCATGAGGATAACTACACGACGCATGATTTGGAGTGTTTATCCATCGTGTATGCCTTGAGAGTGTGGAGACACTACCTGATTGGACAAGAATTTGAGCTAAAAATGGACCATTGTGGTTTACAAAACCTTTTTACAAAAAATGACTTGAACGCGCGGCGAAGGCGTTGGTCAGAACTGCTTATCAATTATGATTTTGAGATTTCCTACTTAAAAGGAACAGTGAACAGAGTGGTAGACGCGTTGAGTTAGAGACCATGAATATTTTTAGTGATACCTCTTCAAACGAATCTACTTGAAAATATTCTAACTATAGCGCGACACTGACTGGTATAAGAGGGTAAGCAATTTTTCGGGCAAGACACCTTGTTGGTACCAAAATTGAGGGATATACTATGGACAAAAAAAGATCTTTGAGATATAATAACCAGATTTACTTACAACCCAACGATGAATTGAGAAGCTTTGATCTTATGCAAATCTCATAGAGCAGTGTACATGGCTCATCTAGGATTCATGAAGATGAGGACATACCTTAAGACCTTAATCTTTTGGAAGGGATAAAGGAAGACATCGTCAACTGCGTGGCAAGATGTCTAGAAGGTCAATAGGTGAAGGCTGAACATAGAGAACCGGAAGGATTGCTATAGCCACACACTATTTCAAAATCGAACGACTTGATTTTTGTTGACGGCAAGGAGGAACGACTTGATTTTTGTGATAGTTGACACTCTGATGAAGGGTTCACATTTTTTTTTCCCTATACGTATGATGCATCAGGCACCAGGTATAGCTAGAGTTTATATCAGCAATATTTTGAAACTGCCAGACATACCAAAAGATTCATATTTGACAAGGGAATCGGTGTGCAATACCATTTTGGACGAGTTTCCCAAGAGGTCTTGGGAACACCACTAAAATTTAGTATAGCATGTATCTGAGATAGATAGGCTCACCAAAGGAATGTACCAAATTTGGAAGGTTGTGTTGTGTATGTGTGTGTTGGACCAACAGAAACAATGGGAATAGTTCTTGTCACTGGTTGAGTTTGCATGCAACCACAGACATCAAGGTACCATTAAGATGACACCATTGAGTTTCTCTACAGGTGACCGTGTTGGACGTCGTTGAGCTGGGATAGACTCAAGGGTGGGTCCTGGTAGGACCAGAAGCAATCCAAGAAATGTAATAACAAGTACAATCAATAAGAAAAATGGTTGGAAGAAGAGCAAGATCGACATAAGGGTTTGCCAATGCACATTGCATAACCAAAATTTTGAAGGGCCTAATGGTTGGTCGTGCCTCATTATTTGAGGTGTTTCATGATGTTTATCTTATTTCTGGGTGCGACTTTAGGTCAATGATCCTACACATGTGATTGACTTGAGTTTTTGGCGGACGTTGGGCGAGGTTGTCCTCACGGCGGAGCTAATCCACATTATGGACCATCGCATTCGATAGCTATGGTGTCAAACTCTCGATCAGGTCAAGGACCAATGGGATGATTATATTTCACACTTAGCTACCTAGGAGGATGCATAGGATATGCATCAACAATTTCCATTTTTGTTTCATAGCTAGACATTTAGATATTGTGAGATAATTTATTCTGCACTTGTATACTATGAAACTTTAGGATGAAGTTTAAAACAAGAGTGGGTGTATGTAACATCCTACTCATGTGCGCACCTACTGCAGCTTATTCTTGAGGACACTTGCGTGCAAGTGATCCGGTCCATTATTTGATTGATTCTCTCACTTATGGATTATGATGATGTTGTGGATATGATGACATGCATTTTATTATATGTTTATTGACTGGTGCTATTGATTGGTTTTTCCTGAGTGTGCAGGACTCTGAACCGATTGAGGATGTCGATGGCATCAATGGACCTCCTTGGAATATGGATTGACTTAGGGAGTGGACTGTTTATGGTTTATGTATTTCTATTATTGCATATGTGCCATATGATTGGTATATTGTGATGTTCTTTATAGATCATTGACATGTTCGTTGATGAATGCAGGATGACGATAGCTTGCTAATCAAACTCACATTTGGAGCAAAGGGGTCATGCACGACAACTAGAGATATTGAAGGAGAGGTGTGGAAACAACCCTGCCATAGCCTACTAGCACTCTCATCCTGGCTTGAACTGTAGGTTAACGATTACCTAGTTCAAGAGATCCACGATGTTGTGAGGGAAGACTGTCATAGTCGCTCATGAATATTCTAAGGGGTGCMCAATAAGGCAGGTTCCATATTCCTTAGAGGCCCTTAGTCTCCCACAAGGTCACCTGACAGATTATTGACTCCAAGGGTTCAAGGTCTACAAAAATCATTCAAAACACGAGTGGCACCCTTGGAGCACGTAGTGCGTCTTGAAGGGCACGTCGCATAAATGAAACATGAAGGGAGGCGAGTGACACCCATGGAGAACGTAGTGAGTCTTGAAGGGCATGTCACAGTTTTAACACTTGTGATTCAATGAAACTAGGTATCTAGAACACAATATCTCATTTTGTCTTGGTGATCCTTAAAATAAATGTTGTATGAGTAAATTTTATTAATTATAAAATTTCCCTAAAAAGAAAGAATGTTAAGCCTAGTGAAATTAAAGACTAGGTCTAAATAGGGTATGAGGTATAAAAATTAATTAATCCATTAATAAATGGGGGATAGAGAAAATCCAATTTGGAATTTAAAGGAGAATTAAATTATCCAAAAAAAATAATTGATATCTATGTGCAAAACTTGCTAATTTAGAACTTAGAACAAAAAGGGGAAACTTAAATACAAAAGGAATGTGGAACATAAAAGGGAATCTAGTCTAGAGAACTTTCCAATTTCAAACTCAACTAAGATTTAAGAAAGGTGTCAGACATTAAGGGAATGTGAGGGAATAAAGGGACATCGAGGAGCGTTTTTAGGAACTCTTTTAGGTGGATGAGGGAAATTGACAATTTAAATTAATTAATTAAATGAATTTCTGGTGCAACTAAGGGATCGGGTGACGAGTGTACGAGGGAGAATATTTCCTAATAAAGTTTTAATAAAACTAATTTAATGTGCAAATGAAAAGGTCACTAAGAATAAATCTATAAAAAATATGGCAGAGGAGAGGAATGGATAATGATTGGTATGTGTAAGGTTACACTGCCGGAATTTTTCTTGGCTTATTTTTCTTGTGGGAGTTGGGATGCCTAGCTTGAATAGGGAGCGGTATCTCGACCTTTCTAGGCGAGCCGAGAGATATATTTATCTGGTTGTGTGTGTGGCCCCATTGCAGCTCAGGGGGATAAGGGGGAAGAAGAGTAACCCTAGCGTTGGTTGGGAGGTACCGGTGAGGTCTTCACGATTAGCAAGAGGGGAGCTAGACGGAGTGCAAGCGCGGGGAAACATCTTCGTTGTCGATTAAGGTACTCCTATTCTGAGATTAAATTTTCTTAATTTTTAATTTGATTATTGTTGTAATTATTGTAAGCTATTGTAATTATGAGTTATGCACTATTTTAATTCTTGTAATTATTTAATGAATAATAATTTGTGCAAAGCCTTATGAAGAATCGATTCTCCTATCCCCTTAAGTGTTTACCAGTGAACCCTTTGTTTTACTTGCTTTCTGATTGTAGCTTTTTACACACACCCTTTTGTGGGTTAGACGCAGCTTATCTTCTTAGAGTAATTATAAAGAATGCATGATCATACTGTTGAGCTTAGGGCATTTTTAGAACAATGTAAATTTCGTCGCTAATTTTTTCTTGTGGACCAACAATTTTCGGGATTCTTTTGTTGTTGAGTTTCTTTAAAAGTTATGCATTTGTTCCTCACCACCTTTCCAACAAAATTATCCCTCGACATCATGGTCAATCCCTTAACACACACTTGCCTTCTTCTTGTATCTACTGGTAAATCGTTGACTCTCCTTCAAAAAAAAAAAAATGTCGATACATCTCCTCCAAATACTTGTTGTCCTTGAGGAGCTATACTTTTCCTCCTAGCCTTGTGTTTTCTCACGACGTTTATTCCCTCCATTCTTTTTGCGTTGATAGATTTCACCCAGTTCTTCACAAACCATACAGAATGAAGCACACATTGCATTAACCTTTACCCAGGTGTTTGTGCCTCCACGAATCGTTTTCACATTGGTAATTCAACCCAGCTTTTACTTCAGCAATTCACCTCTGCACTAGTGACTTATCCCAGTGTTTTACATCATAGAGTAATGTCTGAAAACACCACGAGTTTCCCTTTCTGGGGATCTGTTTCCCTTTTCTATCTTCTCTTCGTTTTGGTGGGCACCTTATCCATGCATTTGATCAAGTTAGCCAGTTGTTTTAGTGATCCCCTGCCTACAAAAATTGTGTTAATGCAGAGAGAAATTTGTTGGTAATGCCAAGCGAATTATTATTTATTAATTTAATTGTTACCTTAAATGTGCAATTTCATCATTTTAGTTTGCAGAAACATGGAAACAAATTCCAAGTAAGAATCAAACCATAAAAAGTTTCAAATATTACAGAGAAACATAAGAAACTATCACCAGCAACACTGAATCTTCCTTCCTATAAATGTTTTTATTCTTAGTTTTTCAATAAGTGCACAAGTTAAAGGAAAGATCTGAATACAAATACATCCTTCCTATAAATGTTTTCATTCTTAATTTTTCAATAAGTGCACAGGTTAAAGGAAAGATCTGAATACAATTACATCTTTCCTGTAAAGGTTTTTATTCTTAAATTTTTCAAAAGTGGAAACGTTAAAGAAAAGATCCGTTACAAGATACTTATGGGAAAACTTATTCCCACTGTGATTTCCACATTTATTTGATTCTACATTCGAGCAATGTTCTCCCTTTGGAATCAAACGGGCTACCGAAAAATATTTACTATAACTATGATGAATCTTCCTGCTACCAAGTGATGGCTATTGTGACTGCTTGTTACTTATCCATTTGTAACACTAATTTGTTGATTCCTAGTCCGTTGAGCAAGGCTTTTGGCCTTTAAGAATCATTTTTTATTCTGAAGATGAAAATCTACCAACTTCTAAGTTTACCTTGAACCCCAAGCCATATCAAATCCAATTTTAATCAAAGAATTTTCACATGAAGGTATATGATCTTATTGTAATTATATGCGTTCTCACTGTGTCTTACAGCCTTGCACCAAGAATTTCTCTGTGTTTTTCTCCTTAAATTCACCACCAAGAATACCTATGTGTCTATCATATTTCTTTTGTGAATTGTTGGTTCTTTGTCAGATTTCCATAACAGTAATCGACGATGGCAGCCACTCCTACCACCCATTTCCATCCCTTGCGCTAAAGAGTTTTTATGGCTTCTGACCCTTCCATTCGCGTCCTTCGAGGCTATTGGATTTAATTCTTCATTTGTGTTGAAGCATTTTTAATGCCAAGGAAGTATTTTAGTATGTTGCATCTCTTCTTATTTATATCCTAAATTCATGCCTTTGGTTTAGAGGTATTTGGATTGGAACCAAATTTTATTGATTTCCTTTAAATCATTGTTCGGTGTAAATCCTTTATCGCAATGACTAAGAACTTTAACCAGTAGTTGTTCGCTCTGGAAATTACCAGGGTGATCTTATGTGATCTTATGTGCTCTTGTTAGTAGGGTGTTATGTGTTTCAATATTTCCTTGTTGTCCACCCCCTTTCGATTGATTAAGGTTTTAGAAAGGCACCTTACCACCCTCTCCTCTACTTGATGATGGCTTGACTCATAGATTGGTTTAGAGTTGCATTGTTTGTTTCCCTGGGATAATGTTTTAAGCCCTAAATGGATGGGCTAAGCAGTAGTGAATCCCCCAAGTTTTACTCGAATTGATTCTCATGGGAAGGGATGATTTTAAGGATGGAAATTTGTTTTAAAATGTAGAAACCTTGGCGAATCTTACTAATCCTTCATATGCCAACTATAAATGTTTGGCGATATTTTTGTAAAAATATTCAAATTTATAAGAATTTTATATAGTTTTTATAAAATTTTGGCAATTTTTAAGGTAAAATAGTTTTAACCTATAGAATTTGGGCGAATCATTTTTAAAATAACGAATCTCGTTTTTGGAAAAACCATGGAAAATTAGCCCATGAGAAAAATTTAGCCCCTAAAATCATCCATGCTCATGGGGCCTTGCTTGTGGTTGGTACCGTGGTTCTATTTTCCTTGTCTCGTTGTTCCTTCCTCTTTTAATCCTTTTCGTGTGTCATATGTGGTAATTGCATATTTTATTGATGTGTAATAGGTGGCGCGTTTAGATTTTCCTTGGCATCATTAAATTAATGTAGAAAATGAATTGATTAAGCTTTTATAACTTCTCGCGCCATCTAAATTATGTTGTTCACTCTCGAGCTTCTATATTAATGATTGAGATATGTTTGATGAGGCATTATATCTCTTTCTCCAGTTAATATTTAGATGAGTACCTTTGTTCCATGGATTATGTTGTGATAAAGTAATAATATATCAGCGCGCTTGAATATTGATGATGTATGTTTAGATTTGTGATTGGATTTCCTTGGCGTGATGAAAATAAGGTCAACATTTACTCAAGTGCTATGGGATATGTGGATGCATGTTTATTTTATAATTTGTTTACTCTTGCATGATAAAATAAAGCTAATTACCTTGTGCCTTATCGTATGTCTCTGTATGATGGTTTGGTTATTAAATTCTCTTGCGCCTTGGAAATTTATATGATCTATGATTGGTTAAAGGAACACTCTTGCACCTTTAGTATTTGATGTATATTTAGGTTACCATTGGTTTCTCTTGCATCATTAATTATGGATGAGTATGTGACTAAGGGTTTGGGATCTACACCACAAAAATAACTGATAATTTTCAGTGCCTTGGATTTATTATGGTCTACTATGTGTTATGTGAAGGATTACTATTGTGACTTGATTAATTGATGTCAGGTATATGGATTGATGTGGTTGATGAGTGTTTATGATTCGTTTGTTTATGCGTCATTATTAATGTGGAATGTGATGATGTTGAGAGGTTGTTAATTAATGTGTTAATACGTCGGAATGTGTGTCGTGGTTCATAATGATGATGTGTTTGCATTGTGTCGTAATTGATGGTTATGCATTGATATTGTTTCATTATTATATGTTAAAGTTGTGTCGAGGATGTTGTTATTTATTATGATTTTTTATTTACCTAACGCAACTAAAAGAAAAAAAAATTACCTGTTGTACGTCAATTTTGTTGTCATAATGGTGGGGTCCATTACAGTTCCCACCAACTGAATTCACAACAAACAACTTTCTCAATAAGTGTGCCCCACCACAAATTTTCTAACTGCAAGAGTGGTGAAGAGAACCAAACTTCTCTAATACCATCTATCATCAAGATAGTGGTGAAGAGCTCCCCAACCCTTCTCCAAACTATGTAATGAATCTTCTCTGATAGCATATGTCATGTCCCCACAGTGTGTCTTATGATCATGCACCTCTTGAGAGCGTGCGACACTGCAACCTTTCTCACTTGGATTCTTGGAAACACCAATGATACTTCATACAAGCTACACCTCTTCACCTAGAGCATACCCATACTCTGTTCTAGGATATCGACGAGTCACACTCCTACTCCAGTGCAACTCTAGTATACTTAGAAATGTGTTAACAGCTTTAATACTTAGTCATACTTAAGCATACATCCATGAACATGTTAATCCAAGATAATGGCAATGAAATAGACAAGAGAAACATAGATATAGTGTGGGAAGTACAAACTGTTCCTAACACCTTGCTAAGTCTTTGTTATTGTGAAACAATTACAACATGAGCACTACTCACTCAGTTCAAAAATTTGGAAGATTCACACAAATCATCTCACCTCACCAAGACACTCATAAGAATATTCATCACACCAAGACCCTCTGTCACAATCATCTTCGAAACCTCTTGTGGTGAACCTCAATCGTCCCATCAATTGCAAACTTATTGTATCCTCATTTCCACAGAATTCACAGATTTTGGTTCCACCTCACACATGCCTCCAATAGACCTACGTTTCCAGACTTCCCCAAAAGAAACCCAAGAGAAGTTCTCCCAACTTTGTCCAACGAATCCACCTCAAAGCAACACAAGTCCTCCCAAGTGGAGCGACTTGGCTTCTTGATGGATCTCACCTCTCTTTGTCTCCCTCAAAATCATGGATCTCTTCTTGCTCTCCTTGTCTTCAAATATACCTTCCTTAGTTGTGCATCGTTTTTCCCTTATAGGGACTCCAAAGGTCACCATCGTGAACCGTCATGTCCTTTAGGGGTGTTTTTCCCCTTCACGAACCCATTTTTCCAAATGAAACGTCGTGCCCCTTCACAGACTTGGTCGCCCAAACAAATCATCGTGCCCCTTTGCAGACTCGGTTGCCCAAACAAACCCATGCACTCGTCAACCTTCATGCCCCTTGGGACTAGCACACCCAAACTTGGTGTGCCCCTCATGCCAACACACCCCAACCTCTTGGTCGCTTCATACTTGGGAAAACCACTTGGCGTGTTCACATGCCCAAGGTGCCCACTTACCCAACTTGGGTGCTGGAGAAACCCCTAGTTTCCTCTTCTTGAGGAATTATGCAAAGGTCTTTGCATCCATGTAGTCGAAAACCTTACAACCACAAATTTAAAAAATTTAAAAATAAAATTCAAAAAATATAAAAAATAAACTTATAAAAAAAAATATTATTTATAAAACATGTTAATAAATTTTTAAATAAATATATTAAAAAATAAATAAACAAATACATAAAATCTATATAATAAAAAAGTTTTAAAAATATAAATATAAACGTAACAAAATTTATAAAAAACATAAAACGAAGTTTAAAAAATATTTAACAAACATACATTAAGATAGTGGGTTGTTATAACATATGAAAATAGGGGTATATGAGTGGGGCTATACCCCTCTTTTTGTATGTTATAACCACCCTATCATGTAATATAAAAAAAAATCTTTATGATATAATGGCCCATCACGTAATATAAAAACTTTGTTATAAAATTTAGTTATTTCATTTTTTGTTTTTAATTATATATATATATATATATATATATATATATATATATATATATATATATATATATATAT
>JASDQU010318664.1:0-13224 GCA_032191745.1 Picea mariana
CTTGGATGCTTTGAAATTTGCTTGCTTCCTGGATGGATTCTCCTGTTCTATTCTCGTTTCATAAGATGTAAATATTCCATGTAGCTCGTCCATGCTCATCATACCAAGATCTTCTCTTTCTTATAGGGATGAAATATTAGGATCAAATCTCATTGGAAGAGACCTTAGTATGTTCTTGACAATGATTGGTTCTTTAACTTCTTCTCCCAAGACTTTAATATTGTTCACTATTTCATCAACTCGTAGAAAGCACACAACAATATCTTCATCTTCCTTCAATTTCAACCATTCAAATTGACCTCTAGAAGTTTGAAGCTTGGCCTCTTTGACTTTTCCATCTCCTTTGTAGAAATTCTGAAGTTTGTCCCAAATATCCTTTGTAGAATCAAAATGCATAACGTTGACATATACTGAGTGATCTAAACCATTCAAAATCTCATTTGTGGCCTTTGAATTTTTTTTACTGAGTTTCTTTCCATATCTATCTATTGGAGGAGTGGTAGGTGTTTTGTATCCATCTACTAATGCTTTCCAGACATGAAATTCATATGCTTCTATATATGTTTTCATCCTTCTACTCCAGAAGGAGTTCTGTCTATCAACCTGTGGTACTCCAATCTTAGCGTACTCCATGATCTTCCTTCCAGTGGTTAAATTTTTTTCTCAAAGGACCGACTCTGAAACCAATTGTTTGAATACTGAGACGGGGGGGTGAATCAATATGAACACCTTCTATTACTTTCAATCACAATATATAAACTTCAAATTTATCAACAATATTCAATAGTTTATCAATTATGCACTAAGTATATTATTGCATCATAAACATTATCATTCATCGGTGCATAATAAACAACCACATATACACAGTACACCATAATTTATGTGGAAACCCAAATGGGAGAAAACCATGGAATGCTTTCTTATACATATCAAGAATACATTCATAGGAAGCACCAACTTCCAAATTCTCCAGAACCAACTGTAAGGAGACTCCAACCCCCCTATTTATAGGCTCCAACCTAAAGGAAGCTACAACTCCCTCAATTCTCCAGCTACAATAGAAAGGAGGCTCCAACCCTCTAATTTATAGCCTCCAACCTGAAGGAAGATCCAACTCCCTATGTTCTTTGGATCCAACCTAAAAGGAATATCCAACTCCATGTGTTCCCCAACACCAACTAGAAGGAGGCTACAACCCCCTTTCCTTGCCCCGTCCCTACTCCCTAAAATATAAGTGTAGACTCATCCTGTCACTACTACTGATACTTCCACTGCTACTGTCACATCAACCTGTAATTGGCATTGTCACATCAACCCGTAACTCCCACTTTCACATCAACCAATCATCCATCCTTTCCCTGTCCCTGTCACTGTCTTTATCACTAAGATACCATCATGAACCAACTGTAACCATATCAACTCACATGGATACCAAAAGCCATCACCATACCATGTACATCAACCATGTAGTAGAACATGTACTATACCATTTACATCAACTTTGTACATTAAAACCTATACCATACCATGTACATCAAAACATGTACCATACCATGTACATCAAAACATGTACCATATCATTCATAAAATAATATATACCATAAAACATGTACTATGATGTGTGCCTCATCCATATACCATATCACTCATGATATGTCTCAATTATGTCATACACCATGTACCATAAGATATCATCAATGAAGTTCTTCAAGCATGTGATAACAACACCATGACATATACCAAACCAGTTACCATGATAGCCAAGATATTCCTCTAATCAATGTACCATGATATCATCAAGATGTGTCTCAACATGTACCAACATCACCAAGACATGCCACAAGCATGTAACACAAGATATAATGCATGTACCTCAAACGTGTTCCATTACTTCATCAAGAAGTGCCTAAAAAATGCATTAATATCACCAAGAAATGTATCTCATACATGTACCAAAGATATGCCTCACTGCATGCACATAAGATGTGCCTCAAGCATGTGCCAATGTCTCAAAAATATACCAAAGACATGCCTCAAGAATGCACCATAACATCACCAACATGTAACCCTCAATACATGCATATAGACATACCTTTAACCATGTAGATGACCTTATACAAAATATTTCAGACATGTATCTCTTCCTCAGTCTCAACAACCTGGTACAAGCATCCTCCCTTAACTATGGCTTAGCCTCGCTAGACAGAGGATAGTTATCACATGGAGTCTCACGTGATAGACTCTAAGCAACCCAAGGGGGTGCCTAGTGAGATTCCAATAACCTGACTCACGGGGGTCCACCAAACTATGGTTTTTCATAATCCCTCTCTCTCCTCTGCAATCCTGAAACTTCTCCTTTGCACTTCCTTCGCTTCCTCAGACTTGCTACCTAAGATTCTCCAAATAGATCAAGTGTGCTCATATAGAAGATATTAAATAAATTTGTGTGTGTAAGAATGAGAGGCTTCTTGAAGTTTATTTATATTTTTCCATGTGAATTATTTCCTTAAATTTAGGGTCGACCTCTACCTTCTTGTTATAACCACTTTACCCTTTAATTAATAACTTGTAACAATTTAATGGTTTCTTAACCATTCTTCGGCGATTCCAACTTCATGATCTCATAACTCCTCAATCATGAGGAACTAAATGGCGTACCACCTACCGTTGGAAAATCTATGAGGAGGACTATCCATCCATGAGTGTGTTACCTGCATTTACATTTTCCTTCGTGTCTTTATTCCTCAAACAATGTAATGAACCAAATACTTACAAATATCATAAAATAACAGAAGTGAGCATCATGTATAGAATGTGAGCATGGAGCATAACTCCAAGATATCTAAGTTACACAATAACTCCTTAAAGAATATGGGAACCCCCTCCAAATAACGATATACCTTTCATACTTCACAATTCACATGTCCAATAATGAATACATGCAGATCTTTTATATATAGTTGTTCACACTTGCACATGAGGCCCCTTTACTACTATGTTGACCCTATTACATATGTATTTACACATTACATGTACATTTAGGCCCATATATGCCCCCCCTGGGGTCATATCATATACAATTAGCCATGTATATGCCCCCCTTGGGTCATAACATAGTACCCTCCTTCAAAGAGCTTTGTCCTCAAAGATTTTCAGTTAAAGGATTCATATTTGATGACATCAAGTAATACGATTTTATTTGGTTCTTTCTTTCTTCATTCCATTTTTGATGATCTATCCATCCAAAATCAATTCTTTTTAGTCTCAATCCTTGGTGTCTAGTTTTTTCATAATTTTCTTTCCTTTGATTCCATGTATTTTTTTTTGTAGCTTCTCCAATTTGTAGTGGTTTTTGGTCTCTAATAATAGCTTGTTAAATAGTATTTTGGTTATGTCTTATTCCATGAATATTGACAAGTATTCCATATTCTTCCTTCATAATGTTGATATCGTCCTGGTAATGAGGGTGTTGATATAGTTTCACATTTGACAGTCTTCCTTCATTTTTCACACCCATTTCATCTATCTTCTTTTCATAGACAATGGCATCCTCGATCATCTTTGCTTGGTCCTTGATTACTCTAGACTTGGAGATAATACCATCATATTTGGCATGTACATCCTTTAGATGAAGTTCGACTTCTTCAAGTATCTTATGTTGACCTTCTTGAATCTTGTCTTCTTTCTCCTTTTGAATTTTCAAGGTGACCCCATCTATCAAATTATGACATCCTTGTTCAATTTTGGCTTGCATTTCTGACTTTACCTCATCCGTATTTAAGGATTCCTCAACCTTATTGCAAATTTCCTCTCGCAGTATTTTGGTAGATTCTTCATCCAAGATCCTTCTTTATTCTTTATTTTGACAATCATTTTTTTCTTCTTTCAATGTCTTAAATTCATCCAATAGTTTTTTATTATGGATTCTTAATCTACATATCTCTTCATCTTTCTTTCTCAAATATTTCATTGATTCATCTTTTTTCCACTTGCCTTTGCTAGTCTTTTCTTGCTTTAGGTTCTTAACCTCCTTAATGAGTGATTTATTAAGGGATATATCTTGAATAGCTCCTCACCCTTCTTCTTAATATCTTCCTTTGCTTCCTCTAATTCATCTTGAATTCTATACATTTCCTCCATGTTTGTATCCTTAATCCATTTATCTGAGAAGAGTTTTTCAAATTCTTCCCATATGCAGTGCCATATAGTATATTGATCAATACTCATCCAAAGATTCAAAGCATCACCAAGAAAATATTTGTTTTCTTTTGACGGAGTCTTATCATATTATTTTACCAACCTCAACCATTACATATGATTGATTTCACGTTTATCTTCATCTCCTGTAAATTTAGGTATTTCCATTGATTCTTAATTGAGGTCTAACCCAAACCCTTAACTTAAAACTTAAATATATGAAGGATACTGATCTCAAATAGATATAATACTTGTTCCCATATAATGTTTTAGGTATCCTCTTTCCAATGGATTTTGAATCAACTCAATCAAACATTCCAATCAAAAGTTATGATAGTTTTAAATGAACATACCTTTGAAATCCTAATTTGGAGTCTGTCCTCCTAGCCGACCTTCCTTTTGATGTATCTCTACAATTTCGGCCCTTCTAAGTCTGAAATTGCAACTTGTAGTACTATGAAATGTATTATTTTCAATGCCACAATTCTGACAAAATTATATGTGCCAAGTGGAAGTTATGGTAACTTTCCCACACCTTGGTGATTTTTGGACCTTTCAGGAGAGTGAACTTGGACAATGTTCCATGCACGCAATAATTCATATAAAATTCTGAATATTGTACCAGAAATACTATAGACCATCCAAAATCCAATGCAAGTGGTATCACTCAATTTGAATCCTCTCTTAAGAAGATATGATTGTTTTACCGGAACACCCGTTTGAGACTAGTAACAAGACTAGTCAAAAACCTTATCTTGCACAGAGTGTATCTCCAAAAGTGCAACGACCCAGAAGCTGAAATTTGTACCATAGGTACTATGATAAGTATTTTCAATACCCTCTAGTTTCTACCTTTTGAAGTGTCTCCAAGAAAAAGTTATAGTGAAAATTCCAAAATGACTGTATTGAGGAAGAAAAACCCTAGGATCAGTGCTCTCATACCAAATGTAATGTACCAAATACTTACAAATATCATAAAATAACAAAAGTACAC
Source organism: Picea mariana (assembly GCA_032191745.1). Lineage (NCBI taxonomy): Eukaryota > Viridiplantae > Streptophyta > Pinopsida > Pinales > Pinaceae > Picea > Picea mariana. Next base: position 5,195 of record JASDQU010318664.1, read on the forward strand.
ACCATATACAAAAGGTGAGTGTGGAGCACAACTAAAATATAGATAAGTTACACAAAAATGCCTTCAATAATATGGGAACCCCCTCCAAATAACCATATACCTTTCATACTTCACAATTCACATTTCCAATAATGAATACATGATCTCTTATATATAGTTGTTCACACTTGCACATGAGCCCCCTTTACTACTAAGCCAACTCTATTACATATGTATTTACATATTACATGTACATTTAAGCCCAGATATTCCCCCCTTAGGGTCATATCATATACATTTAGTAGTACATATGCCCCCCTTGGGTCATAACATGTATAACCTGTATGGTTGTGCCACGTGTCACCCTTGTAGTGGTGACATGTGTCACCTTGACGCCTTTGATTTTGAATTTTTCCTAGTTTGACCTAAAATTTTACCATCCATAACATTTTCATACGAAATCCGTTTGAGGTGAGTTTCACCACATTGAAAAGTTATCGTCGAGCTCTACACATTGATGGCATTTTTTATATCATTTGAGATAGTTGAATTCTAATCATTTATGAACCCTTCTGGACATCTATGAGCATTCTAGATGCTTGTGGACCTGTGTGATAATTCTGAGATCTTCGTGGATCGCCATGCTTCATGTGAATTTTTTTCAACCAGCGTTGATGTAGGCAATCGATTTACCAAGTAACATGTAGTATCCACTACATCTTCCTAGAATTCTTGTCATAACTCTACACAATTGAGCATGCTTCTTACATTTTTAGTGTCATGTTCATTCTTCCAACAACACCATTCTATTGAGGTGTGTATGGAATAGTATTTGTTGGCCTCCATTTTTGTCATATTTCTCTTCCCAATAAAGCCATTGGTGTTAAATTATTGCCCACAACTCACTAATAATGTGTGCCCATCTGCACCATAAAACCTCATTAATTCCCTTATTCATGACCCATGGTTAATACATCATTTTTATATGTTTTTAGTGATTACAAGATGATTATATCTAGTTTTACTGATGATGTTTTATGAAGTATGTACCAACACGTTCAACATTCCTATAACATTATTGCAATTCTAGTACTTGACATTATAGCTTAGCCACTTGGTACATCTCTAGGAAAAATTTGAGAACATGGGTTTTCTTCGCAATGACGCTGACATGATCTCTCATGGCTTAGAACATTCCCAGGTTGCACGTGTGGACCTCTAGCTCATAAATAATTGTTCATCCCCAAATTAGCAAAAGTTCCAGACAACCAACTTCTGACTCAAGTTTCGTGCAAATGAAGACAAATATGAAGAATATGGAACATGGGTTCTGTTCCCATCATAGAAAATTGAGTAATAGTTTGATCATTTTCTAAAATCAATAATGTTTTAAGCGTTACGATCAGTTCTTCAATGCCAATCTGCCCAAAATGTATAACTTCACCTAGATTTAGAATCAACACCCTGATATAAGAAAATCAAATACAACATACAAATTTAGTTTGTGCCCAGCCTTGATCAACATAGGTCATGTGGAGCGCTATATTTCAATAGGAAACAAATAATTGTTTTCTTGTTATTTCATATTTAGTGAATAGATGATGATTGGTTATCGACTTCTCCAATTAAGTCGACACCATCTAAAATTGAGAGAGATATGTTTCATGTATGGAATTAGATTTGATCTTTTCCCTTATCCTCTTATGTATAAATGAGGGAGGAAGGTGATTCAAAAATAAAAAAACCATATATTACTGTATTGAAAATTCAAAGAGAGTTGAGTATTATTTTGTAACAAGAAGCTTTGGTCTTTAATATATGAGAACTAGTTTTTGTTGAGATTCTTATCTCCTTTTGATCTGAGTTAGCTTTTCAGGTGCATTGTGCAGGTTGGAAAGGGCCCCTCGACCTAGGTAATGTTCCTGTCATGTCATTTCATTAAGTAGCTTTACGAATTGTTGATTGGTTTTCATTTTTAGCTAATGTTATTCTCTTTCACGTTTAATTTTGTCTTGCTATGTGTTTGATTAAATTGAAGATAATATCATGTTCTCCAATTGATACATCATTGTGTTGGGTATTGTGAATTCAATTTACATATAACATTAATTGCATATACAACTTTGCGTGCTTTTGGCTATAATTTGCCTTTGTGTATTAATTTTTAATTGTAGCGTTTGCATATCCCATACATTGTTTTCTCGTTCTATTACATCCATTTGATCAGTCTATTATCCAATTACTATTATACAATGTTGTTCTATACTTTCAATCCACTCTCAAATCAACTCCCATGCCTTCTATTCCACTTCCTTATTCTTTTGTTTGTATTCCAACACTCGACTTGTCACGACCCTGGTCAAATCACCTTTGTCTACTCTTTCATTAGGCCTCAATTTCTGCAATAATCTCCCATCAATTTGTTCAATCTAGGACACCCAATATGTTCACCCTTTCACGATGTCTATTTGTTAATTGATACAAAAAACAAAGTATGAAAACATAAAACATCGCCTCTCCCCTTGTGCCTTTAATTCGTATTTAAGTGATATGTGTTTTATCTTCATTGTGTGTTGTATACATGAGAGTTTGATCATTTTCATCACATGTGAATATATATTTGGTCTATCATCATCAAGAGATCTAGTTTGCACTCTCATTGAGCATGCTCATGCTTTAGTGCAACAATGTCATTAGACACCACCACTTCTCTCAGATATGTTCTCCTCTACGGTCAAATACCTATTCAAACATGGTATCAGAGCAGTTGGTCTTGATCTCAAGTTCGCAGAGAATGAGAAAGAGATTGAGATAATGGTAAAGATGTGATATGGTTTTTCCAAATAAGTAATGGGTTGTTCGAAACTGAAGACACATTGACAATATATTTTTCCCATCTTGGGTTATTGAGTTGTGGAAACCCTCTTTTATTATGTGTTTTAGGTTATTCCCTCGACTGGATAAGATATAAAAGTTGGATCCATTTGGTTTGCGGCCTCACAATGACTATTTAACCATTGTTGGTTTCTTTGTGTGGATAATTTTGCTTGTCTAGTTGTCTGTCGTTCGTTGGTTGGATGAGGTTCTAAAACCTGTTTCGTTTATAGTCGACTTGTCCATCTATCAAGGGTAAATCAACCAATTTCGAAAGAGAATCAATTGAGAACCTTTCTCATGTGGATATTCGACCCGATCTTGCTCCAACTCGTTGTCTTTCCTCGACTAAATGTCGACTCGGGTTCACTTGACTAGCCATCAACCTTGGCATTCTTCCGATTGATTTCAAATTGCCAATGGGAAAGCAAAGAAATTTCCCATGACTCAACATATATTAACCCTCATCTACTTGACCGATTGAGGTTCGAATCAACCGGTGTCATTCAAAGGAGAATTATCCACACATTCGACTTGTGATATTTTCCACTAGTGCTCAACTGAATTTGATCCCTTCGACCGGATTGACGGATCAATTTGTGGACCGTGAATTTTCTTGCTCAACTCAACCGTGTGAGGGTTTGCTTGACTTGAAGAGTACATGTTCCTTTTGATTTTCCCAACATCCATTTTGACTGGGTTATAGTTCACTTGGCCATGGGTTTGCTAACTCGACTAGCAAACACATTGGTGTCTATGCCCATTTAACTTCGACGTGCATCTAACCCTCCATCAAATACGGGCATGCTTGATGAAGATGAAGTCATAGTTCTTTAGAATTTGCAAGAAATTTGTGAGAAAATTCCATTTCCTTGGAAGAACATTGACTTGCAGAAAGTCGTTGCACAATTGCAAACTAAGAATCAACGATTGAGAAGTGAACTGGAGACAAATCATACCCAATTGAAAGATGAGGCTTCCCTCTTTCAAACCAACCTTGTGCAATGGTTTGATGAGAAATATATGAAAATTTTTAACCTATAATAGACAACGAAGACTATTTTTCAGGATCTGGTAGAAAAGTTTGGCACTAAAACAGACCTTGTCAATGATCTCATGAAGGACGTGAAAACTCTTTCTCACATAGAGAATGTTTCCTTGAATAAAAAAATCTGTAGACTGGAAGAATCCAATACCCAACTAGAAAACAAAGTTGCCCATTTGCAGGCCTATGTCGATAAGCTTTGTGAAGAAGTTTCTCCTCTTGAAGAAAATAGCAATCGTTTGTTTGACGAATATCAGGAATTGAGAGAAGATTATGATGCCATATTGTTGTATTTGACTGCAAAGGATGAGACTATTCAAGGATTACAGGATTGCAAATAGAACCTTGAAGAAGAAGTTCGTCGACTTGCAGAATACTGAAAATAATGCTAAGAAGAATATTCTTGTTGTTGAGCTACTAGGCTCACCCGTTTCTTCTCCACACCCTGATGCTCGTTGTAATAAACATGTTGTTGATTTATGCATTAAGACTAATGATTCTGTTGGTTCTCCTAGCTTTGAAAAACACACTACAAGTATAGGTTCTTGACTGCTCAATAAGATGGGATACACCAGCGGAGGATTTGGGAAGAATGGACATGGTATTGTTGTTCCTATTACACCTAAGATGAAGTCACCAAGAAAAACTCTTGGATATGACTATGATTCTTCCTTCTTGCATACCATTGACCTTTCTTTGACCAGGCATGTTTTGTTTTTTGCAAGTGGAATTCATAATAGTTTGTTAGACAAGCAACCTACTGTTGAACAACTTGATGAGCTGGTTTTTCGTAACATGCTAGAATTTGAGAATATTGTTTATTGATATAATAGGTTTTTCTACTCCTAAGAGTACACCAAAACTTGATCATATATCTCTTGATCATCCAACAAAGAAATTTGCTCCTTATCGTCATCCTCTCAATAGAAATCGAAGGAATGACAATTATGATTTTTGATAATTGCATAATAGATGTGAAAGATAGAACCATGAGGCCATACCGACTACTAGGATAGACTATGGTTGGATTGATGAGTGTTCATGGGAAAATCTCACCAAATGTTTGAGGAGTTCCTACTGTTGTGTTTCATCGGTTGTACAGATGTACAATGTTCCTCTTAATGACTAATTTATTTGCTTTGGTCAACCACAAATCAACCTGGCATGAAATTCGACTGAGTTTTGACTGGGATATTCATCGACCGAGGTTCGATCAGAGATGATAGTTGAGTCTCGAATAGAATTTTTTGAATTCCTTTAGACACTGCCGCTACTCTTGGCTCCTTTATTCTCTACGGTCAAATTATTGTCCTAACATTATTGATGAAGACTTGAGAGACAATGGAAGCTTTAAAGGGCTGTTGGAGGGCACAAAAATGAGAACATTTGGAAAGGAAACCAACCACAACCATGATGATAGATTATTTCCATATTTGGGTAAACCTGCAATGAAATCCATAGAAATGTTTATCCATACAACAAGTAGAATAGGTAAAGGTTGTAGTGCACTTGGAGTTTTTGTTCCTTCTCCCTCATGTCATTGGAAAATATCTCATTCAACCACAAAAGTGTGGATGTCCTTCTTCATGCCTTCCCAAAAGAATGAACGTTTGATCCATTCATATGTTTTATGAAACATAGAATGACCTTATGTTGGTGATGTGTGGAGATCAAATAGCACGGTTGATTTAAAATTAGACAACTTGTTCAAATACATACTTATTTTATAGTGAAGATTGTTATTGTGCCAAGTGTATCCCAATGATGCATTAGAATCATGTTGAATTTGTTGGATTAGGTTGGAAATCTTGGGATCTGTGAACCATTCATTGTGGAATTCATTCACTCGATCAACTACAATGGAGGAGAGTGAAAAGAGGGACTCTTCCTCTTCATATTTTCTAGAGAGAACATTCGCTACCACGTTCTCCTTGCCCTTCTTATAAGTGATCTCATAATTGTAGCCTAACATTTTGGTAACCCATTTCTACTGTTTGAGGGATGAAATCCTCTGTTCCAAAAAGTATTTGAGGCTGCAATGATCAATTTTAATCTAAAAACGTTTCCCAATAAATTAGGGACACTAGATATCCATAGCATGCAAAGTGTCCAACATTTATTTTTCATAGGTGGATTTTCCCAAGTGTCACTCACAAAGTTGTTTACTAGTAAAGGCCAATGGTTTGCATTCATGCATGAGCATTGTGCCTATGAATTTTCTCTAGGCATCACATTCCAAAACAAAAGTCTTATTGATTTCGAGAAGAGAAAGTATTGGGGTTGTACACATATCATCCTTCAAATCGTGGCAGGCTTGATCTACGACCACATTCCAACCGCATTCCAATTGAAATCATTTTTTTTAAGGCAGTGAGGGGAGCATCAATTTTTCCATATTTATGGATGAACTTTCTATAGTACCCAGTTAGACTAAGGAAACAACGTAAAATTTTAAGAGTCCTAGGATGGGGCCAATCCTCCATGGCTTCAATTTTCTTTGGGTCCAATTTACACCATTCTTACTAACAATATGGCTCAAATATTCTACTTCTAAGAGACCAAAGGCACATCTGGACCTTATAAGAAATAGTTGATGATGAGAAAGTACTTGTAAGACCTGATCCACATGGATAACATGGGCCTACCATGCTTTACTATAGATTAGGATGTTGTCAAAAAAGACAAGGACAAAATGATGTAGAAATGGTTGAAATATGTGAATCATGAGACTCTCGAAGGTGGATGGGTCATTACAGAGGCCAAAGGGCATCACCAAAAACTCATAATGGCCTTTGTGAATGTGAAAAGTAGCTTTGGGAATATTGGCCTCCTTCATATGAATTTGGTGATAGCCTGAATAGATATCAAGTTTGTTGAAAAATTGAGCACCTTTAAGTTCGTCCAAAAGATCATCAATGACTGGAATGGGAAATTTATCCTTGATGGTGATTCTATTGAGAGTGTGAAATTCAAGAAACATGCACCAATTGCCTTTCCTTTTTAGTACCATAATAACAAAGGGATGAATAAGGATTGGTACTAGTGTGGATGACACTTGCAAATAACAATTCTTGAACAATTTTTCAATTTCATTTTTTTTAGAAAGTGGATGGTGATAAGGGTGGACATTGGATGGGAAGCTACGAGGTATGAGTGGAATAGAATGATCATTTCACCAGGGGAGGGTGACAGGCCGTAGGGGGTTTCCAAAAATGATTGGTGTTTGGATAAAACTAAATGCATGTTGGGATGAATGGGTTTGGAAGGGGTCTGAAAGACTTGAATGGCATGGAACTAGGTGATAATGCTAGAATGTCCCCTTTTAAGGAGTTTTTCCATACAGTGTGAGTTGATGATCTAGAGAAAACATATTGTGATTTTTTGGAAAGTGTAGCGATGCCTTGCTTGTTGTAAGTTCATGCATAACTCCTTTATGCTCTCCCCTACAATCAAGGTTCCTTTGCCAACACTACTACATATTGAAAAATTTGCAATGACCACTTGCGACAAAAGTACTCTTTTGTCGCAACATGCAAGAGAAAAAGTTCTTTTTTTCTAAGTCTACCCCGTGTTCGTCGCAATATCGATGCCTACAGTTTGACTGAACTACAATGGTCAATGTTCGTCTCATAAGCGACGACCTTAGATTGGTCGTCGCATAAGCGACGATAGTTGACCATAATAATTTAGTCAAACTTTACCGTTGAAAATGACCTAAAATAAATAGGTGTAAAAAATATATATATTTTTAGGTCACTATCGTCGCAATTGCGATGATGGTGACCTAAAATTGGCCTATAAATATTTGACGATTTGAAGATGTTGCGACAATCTTGCTATAACAACGATGTTTCCGAAAGGGTATTTTTGTGCGGAAAAATGTCACAGAATGTTGTTAGAGGCGGGGAAAAAAGTAAAGCGGGTGAAAAGGGTGATGGTAGATGTTATTCCCTTGTAAAAAATGTTGTCTCAAACGTCCCATAAGAATTTTAATAGCAACAACTACAAAACATTGTAGGAAATATGGTCACATTGATGGCGGATCGAATGAATATCGTACCATGGTAATTAGCTATATATTTATTATCTTTTTTTATTTTGTCAATTTTATATAAAATTATATATATGTATA
>JASDQU010318666.1:1180-13224 GCA_032191745.1 Picea mariana
AGGGGGCAACCTCCTTTTACCCCACTTAAATGTTCAAGTACAAGATGATTCAAAATGAAAATGTCTCCTTGGTATATATAGGAGACTAGGAGGTATAATTACAACTAATGGCCTAAAGCCGACATAAATAAAATAACATTAATAATCTAATATGCCCCAATTAAGGGGTAATGAGCCAATATTAGGGCTTAACAGAAAGTCTTTCGGGAAATTTGGGGTGAGAATTGTCGATGGCCCAAAATCTTGAAATGTCGATACAATCTGGGTCATCTGATGCAAAGATATGTGTGTCACCTGATCCGAGCGATCGTGATTTCGCGACTCAGAGGTTTGAGCATAGAACGCAACATGAGTTCATGAAACGCGAAATCGTGACGCACCTGGGAATTAGGCTCACAGTCACTGCATGGGGTCATATAGAGGCAAGGCTAAATAAAGGATAGGCTCCTAATCGAGCGATGGGCAGCTAAGGTTGTTCGAGGAGATGATCATGGCCATCAGATTCAAGGAAAATCTGACCATTGATTCAAGTGGGCCATTTCGCGGGAGCAAGCATCGATATATTTGAAATCAAGAGGAGTGAAAACTCTCGAAATGCGAAATCCCAAGTTTTCAGAGGGATAAGCACGAGGTCAAGGCCTGCGGTCGCGTGCGATAAAGGAAATGGAGCTGTGAAAAAGATCAAAGTGCCCAAGTTGGTCACAGAGAAGGATCTACAAGATAGGGTTTTGGAATCATTGTCAGGATTCGTCCTGATCCCAATGAAAGTAGTTAATGAAAATGGGTAGGGTAGTTGAAACCTCATTTCATCACATAAATGGAAAGTATGGAAATTTTGACCATGGAGGGCAGACTGTCAACCAAAAATTCCCTTGTCATGAATTTTCATGTGAATCCCATACCAATCTGATCTTGCGTCTGACAGAAGAGTGCAAGTGCAACCTGAAAAAAGAAGATGCAGACGCCAAGCCTTGAATGCATGACCAGAGTGTGTTTCTGTAGGGAGCAAGTTTCTTTGAGTATACATACTCAGTTTTTATATTTTATAATGGTCGATGGTAGAGAAAAGCTACCATATTGTAAAGTCTTAATGAATCCTCTGGATTTCTAGCTATGTATCTGTATTTGAGACTTCTTGTTTAATGACAGTCAGCTTTCTTACTCCCTCTTGTTTCCTTATGATGTTGAAAGAGTTCATGATTGACTGATTCGCTTGAATTATTGTGACTTCATTATGATGGATGTTCGATTGTAGTGTTGTTATAATTCCTTTCAGTTTCTTTATTATTTGAACTCAAGAAGGTCTTGAGTTTAAGTTTTTCTTCTTTGGTCTGCTGGAAGACTCGAAGTCCATGGAAAACCTCTACAACCTTCTCACCAAAGTCTTCCTTATACTCACCCTCACTACAACCTACTGACTAAAGTTAAACTAAGACATCATCTTCTTGCACATATCATCCAGTTTTCTGAGTTGAGACAATATTTTCTTAAGGTTGTGCCCATTTGACCTTTTATAACCAACCCGTGACATAAATAACTAATGGGTGGGCTTACCTCTGTCGCAATCCAGGGGTGACCTCAGGTGCTAACACTAACTACCTTTGATAGTTATTGATGATAACTTGGGAGAACCCTCTTCGGCTAGAAAACCTCAATCAATAGCCATAGAAAGAGAAATTTCTCCAAATTGGATGAAATAGAAGAAGACATGCCTACTGAATATTCAGGATTAGGATAAGATAAAGTGTCACTCTCTACTCTTCTTGCAAGATCAAAAGTGAAAAAGAAGAAGAGACAGATCAGAAAGCTAAAGAGTGAAATCAAAGACATGATGATTTTGGAAAGACATATAAAATCTGAAAATGCACTCTTAAAGAATAGTGCCAAGATAAGGGATTAGAATGAGAAGTTAAAGGAGGAACTCAAAATTTTAAAGAAAAAAAATCAGGAACTCAGTCAAGGCCAAACTTAGACAACGGGACAGTCTTCAAAGAGGTACAAATTAAGGAAGCATGTGAAGTCTCAACCAGAAAAACTAGAGGTAAAAGTTGCAAGTAAACAATAGAGGAGAACTAGTAAGGCCTCCACATCCAATGTGGATGTCTTACTTAGGTTAGTGGGTGCCATCTAGGAAGGAGTAGCAACAAAAAAATTTCAAATTTTGATTTGCATGAGGTCATGCAAAAGAATCAATCTGGTGGAAAATTTCAGTAGTCTATTTTGACAATTAAAAAGCCTTTGAACTTATGAAATTTTTTCCTTTATACCTCCTCTTTTTGACACATTCTCCATCCACTTTATCCCATAAAGATATTTCAAGGCATAGTTAGGTAAATATTTATTTTAATTTTAATTTTTTAGAATCGGCATTTTAGAATAGTTTAAATTTGGATTTTACTAGTAATTACATGAAAAATTCAAATCTTGGAATTCATTATTCATCGAGAAATGTGCAGGATGAGATGGAAGAAACAAACACATGGGTTTTGTTCCTTTCTTTCATGCTATGGTACATGTCCTCCTTGATGCATGAAAATCGACCCAAAAACCCGCAGTCAATGCATGGTCAACTCGAGTACCAGCCAATAGATTTTATAGGAGAAAAATCAGCAACCTAAATTTGTTCACAGAATCGTGGGATCCTCATCAAATCATGGTTGAATCAGTACTTTTAGGATATGATCAGTTATGATATTACTCCGGGAGAGTACTCTTAGGATATTTTTTACATTCCATATTGTATAAATAAGCTAAATTATGAAGCTTATGGGAGATTTGAAATGTAGAGGAGAACTCTTTGAAAACTCAATTTGTAACTAGTTTGATGATCAATACATAAGCTTTGATTTCCTCGAGCTAGTGTTCCTTCTCTTATGTGCATGAACCAGGCTTGGAGGGCCCCCTTGCTTTGGTACATGTCACGATGTATATCGTTGTGCATAGGATTTAATTTCTACATCTTCTTTATGTGGTCATTTTCTTTACTCTCTTGTTTATATAATAACATTTTAATCTTATATTCAAATTTCATATTCTATTTTAGTTTTTATTTGAAAATTGTAGATGATTTAAAAGTTAGACAATTGAAAAGTTAGATTTTATTTTGATTCTTTGCATAGACATTCTTTCAAAACCTTTAACTTCACTAATTGGCATAGTATTGTTGCAAAAATATCACAAACACTGTGGCACCTTTCACTTTGCAGCCTGATTTTCTACCAGTGGAATTGTGACAGCCTAAGATTGAAAGAATTAGATTTAATTCAAGTCTTTTCATTCTACATGTGTGTTAAAAAATTCTTTCAAAACCTTTAAATTCACTAGTTGACAGAGTATTGTTGCAAAGAGATCACAACTATTGTGGCATATTTCACTTTGTAGCCTGATTTTCTACCAACGGAACTGTGACAACCTAAGGTTGAAAGAATTAGATTTTATTTGAAATTTTCAAGATTAGGTTAGATTGCACTGTCTAGATTTCAAGTAGTTGATGATTGCTTTCAAGTTTGGATTTTCTTCTTAGCCTGTATTTCAAATAGAGTTTCCTCACATACAATGATTATGCCTCACAAGTCTACCAACCCTGGATTGACATGATAAGTGTCCTATTTATGAAAATAAATTAAGCTGACAGTAAGTAAGAGTTATAAGATATAAGTTGTAATATAATAAAGTTAAATGGGAAAAAAAAGGTTATGAATTAGAGATATAATAAATATTAAACAAATGAAATAAGCAAAGGAAGTAGTTAAAGTAATGAGATATGATTAAAATAAAAATAAATTACATTATTTCAAGGAAGTAGTTAAAATTATGATATATGGTTAAAAATTCAAATCTTGCTAGTGTGATTGGATTTCAAGGGTTTCTTTCTTTAAGGTGGCCAAGGTTTGAAACTCATGGTAGTCGGGAGAAGACACCCAAAAAAAATTCAACCATGTTAAAGGTTGGTGTGGCTTAGACCAAGTGTGATCCCCAGGTGATTTTGACGACTTAGATGTCCCTAGGTCGTGGTTTCTTAGACCATGGGTTAGTCCCGTAGGTAAAGGACATGCTAGCAAACAAAAAAATGATATATGGTTAAAAAAAAATTTAATTAAATATAGATAATAAGTGTTAAATATAAATTAAAAAGTTAAGGAATAAATAATAACTCTAAGATATAAAATTTTATATAACAAGGGGAGATGCAAGGCAGCAAGCCCTTGCCTTTAAGTTAGTAGTTTAAAGTAGTTGGTTTACATGATTATTAAGTTAGTAGGTTAAAGAACAAGAAGAAGAAAAATCCATAAACAAATCTGAGCCTAGAAGTAATATTGAGGATGGCATGCCAATAATTCTATGAGTGATACTACGGCATTGTGATCAGTGTCAAAATGCTCAAACTGTGAGGAAAGATAATTATATATTATATTTAGTGACATTCATTATGAATTTTATTATCATTTGGCTAATAATCGCATGATTGAAATTCCACCAGAAACTGGGAGGTAGCTGATGAGGCCCTGATAACATATATTTTCTTGCATCTCATCAACCCATCCCTAATACAATTACATCGGATGTTGTCAAGTCTTCTCTTATCTCATGTGTATTGATTCATCTCATCTATACACACACACACACACACACACACACACACATTTCTTACATTGCTCATGTCTTATTTTAGCTTCCCTTTAAGGATGGATAAAAAAAATGCTTTATTGATCCGAAAAGATCTTTTACACGACTATGGTTGAGTTATTATGCATGTATTTATTAACCAATTAGGAAGCTTAAAGAAAGAGAAAGAAGTATAGAGGAAATGTGACAACCATATACACATATGTAGAACTGAAATAAAGCATAACAACAGCAAACCATAAACACCAATGTGATAATGTAGTTCGACAATCTTGCCTATGTCTTTGGGCCTTGTCTCAGTGGGCTTTTCTTATTTCTGTTCAAATCTTTACAATTACATCATGATAATGTCAATTGGTTACAACAATGATTTGGTCATGTTCTACCCGATCTCATGAACCCATCAAAACTGATGGCACCCAAATCGAATGAATGAGGCTCCCATAAATGGTTCCCAAAGGTGCTCTCTTCAACAGCTTCTCTGCATAAAAATGGCTTTGGCTTGGAAACTCTTCAGCATAAACCTTCTCTTAATCTACCCTCCATGGCCTCAATAAGGCCTGGTTTATATAGATCTGAAGTTGGTAACCATCTCCCAACTTCCTCCCAAGATCTTGCCTCAAAAAGGGCCTAATATCCTCCAAAAAGGGCCAAAAATCTCCAAAACTGCCCAAAAAATCATCAAAAATCACTATAATATAGTTTACAAATTCACTGTTGTAACAAAATATCAAAATTATCCCCAAGGCCTGAGCACATGCTCCAAAACAGGGTCATATGGAAATAAATGGTCAAGTGATAGCCCCCTAGGGCTACGCGCTGGCCCTTATCCCGCAAGTAAAGGTCATATGGAATGAATCAATAGGACCACGCCCTATCAGTACACCCAACAACCTAGTCACCGCCCCCGAATACATGGCGTAGCCCTGAGTCCTAAGCATAAATCTCGTTGGTGGTTAAGCTTTGAAATATGGTGCCCACACCCTTTGCTAAAACGGTAGTAGAGTGCCCATACGGTGGCTGGTTATATGGGACAGATAAATATGTGGGCTGGGGCTAGGCCCCCACCCCCTTCCACCTCCTTTATGACATTTTAAGCACTTTAAGTATTTTAAAGTGGGCTTGTTATAACAAGTCCCATGGTGGTGCAATGGTATCTATCTGGTCCAAAGCACTTCCCCGACCAAGAGGTCATGCGGTCGAATCCCCTAGAGTGCAGCAACCCCTTTTACCATGCCAATGAATGATGGGGTGGCATGTGGCAACCCATGCCTGGGCCACATGGCACAGTTTAATTTTTTCATGAATGTGCCACTTGTCAACACTTGATTGGATCACACCTACCACCTGCCCAATCAACATGTTGCTGCTCTACCACGTGTCACGATGATGATGTCATGCTAATGTCAGCATTGACTTTTTTTCAATTGACTTTTTGCATGTTTGGGAAATCAATCAGAGTGTAATAACTCTCAAATACAGTGTCTGTTTGAGGAAGTAAATATATGGTCAGAATCAACGCAACGAGTCGGTCGCAATGGAATTAGTTTCATCTGATTCTGATAACTTTCATTTTTTAGCATTTTATGGACCTAGGGAGCCTCCTGGATCATTCCTCCCCACTAAAGGACTTTTTGGTCCCCAAAAGGTTACTAACCAGTCATCAATCTCGGGATAGACCACGCGACTTATTCTTTTTCTCTGAACTCTGTCATGTGCAGATGTCTCATCAAGATCAACTGTAACACAATCATGACAACTGCCAGCATATTGTTATCCATTTGAACACTGTCACATCTTACTGAAGCTACTATCATCCATGTAGACAACATTACGAATGATAGCATCAAAAATATGACTACAAATGAGTTGATATACTTGTAATATTTGCACAACATGATCTTATTTTGAAGCAAATTGTGATTGATTTTCCATTCTACAATCATATCTTGTTCTTGCTTAAGATCGATTACTTGATTTGAAACAATTATAGGTTTGTTTCTTTCTTGAACTTCCTTCTTTAATTGTTCCATAGTTTGAAGAGTTTTATTTGTCTTTATATGATAAGCATGAACCACATAATCTTGACCTACTTTGGTTAATTGATATTGATTCTTTGCCATGTAGAAGATTGATTTATGATCATATAAGTATGGACTACCTAAGACCATTCCACATTCACTTAGTGGCACTACATCACATGTTACCTCGTCCATATACTTAGATGAAATTGCAAATTTTAATGTGAACTGTTTGGTTATGTGCATTTGATGATTGTTTCTTATCCATTTAAGTGTGTATGTCTTATGATGCATTTGTGTATTTAACCCCAATTGCTTAACCAATTCCTATGAAATTAGGTTAGATTGAGATCCACTATCAATTAATGCATCAACCTTAGTGTGTCGCATGATGACCCTTATATGAAACAAGTTACTTCTACAATCAATTCCTTCACCAATTTTACTTGTTATACCAACCAATGAGACCTTTGATTCATCACATGAATCTAATCCCAAGTCTGTGGGTCATGTTGTCGTTGCAATTGTTTTCCTCCCTTTCTTTTCCTTGAACCACTTCGGTCTCTTCTAGGTATGCAATTGCCAACAAAAGTCTTCATCATGCCCCTCCTTCTTGTAATGCTTGCAAGAGGGCCTCTCTTCCTTTCTCACTACTGAATTTGAATTCTTTCCATGCCACTTCCTCTTGTCCTCTTTCCTTGAAAATGATTCCCTTGATACTCCAACACCCGTTTTCCCTGCTTCAATGTATGTCGCTTGAACAGAGACCTCATCAAGATTAGTTGGTCCAAAAATGAATACAATGTTTCTAATATGTGCAGGTAAACCTCCTATATACTTCATAAGAGGTTCTTGGGTATGTAAAGGGATATCTAACATCAATGCCATTTTATGAAATCCATATGTATACTCTTGCATTGTTTGTCATTTTCTTAGTTTTAAATCTTGCCATTCAATTAACACTTTCTCTTTATAACCCAAATGATAGAATTTCTTCCAAAGTGTAGAAATGAACTTTTCCATCATGGAAATACATTACACACCTGTTGTGTTCCTCTCTGCAACTTGCTTTGCCACCATATGAGAGTTGTGCCTGCAAGTTTCAATGATGCCAACTTGATTTGTGTGGCCTCATCCTTGATCTGTTGCACACTGCAATAGACCTCCATCTATCTGACCCAATTGTCAAGTCTCTCTGCATTAACTTCACCATCATACATGGGTAATTCAAATTTAACATCAAGTTTTAATAAAGGAATTTTGTTCTTATGTTTATGAACATGTTTCTTTGCATTGGATTTAGAACTTGAACTTGAAGAAGAAGGAGGTGATGATGGAGGTGAAGGAGGAATCTCTCCTTCTTCACTTTTTCCCTTTGAATAGTCACCCAGATTTGTTCTTTTCCGTTCCAAGTAATTCTCATACAAAACATTCATCATCTCCGACATGGTGAAGAAAGTTTTTCGAAACTCTTTCTCATCTTGAGAAAGTCCCTCTTCCGATGCCATCTTCTCATTGTGAGAAGTTCTCTTTCTCAATCCAATTAATGGATTATCTTCAACAATCTCGCCTTCACCATGATATATCTTTTCCCTGGTTAACATTCAAAACTCAAATCCAAACGTTAACTAGCTCTGATACCACTTGATCCAAAAAGATCTTTTACACGACTATGGTTGAGTTATTATGCATGTACTTATTAACCAGTTAAGAAGCTTAAAGAAAGAGAAAGAAGTATAGAAGAAATGTGACAGCCATATACACATATGTAGAACTGAAATAAATCATAACAACAACAAACCATAAACACCAATGTGATAACGGAGTTCGTCAATCTCGCCTACGTCTTCGAGCCTTATCTCAGTGGGCTTTGCTTATTTATGTTCAAAGCTTTACAAGTACATCATGATAGTGACAAAAGGTTATAATAATGATATGTTCATATTTTGCTAGATCTCATGAACCCATCAAAACTGACGGCACCCAAATCGGATGAACGAGGCTCCCAGAAATGGCCCGCAAAGGTGTGCTCTTCAACAGTTTATTTGCATAAAAATGGCTTTGGCTTGGAAAATCTTCAGCATAAACTTTCTCTTAATCTCCCCCCTTAGCCTCGAGAAGGCCTGGTTTATATAGATTTGAAGTTGGTAACCATCTCCCAACTTCCTCCCAAGATCTGACCTCAAAAAGGGCCCAATATCCCCCAAAAAGGGCCAAAAATCTCCAAAACTGCCCAAAAAATCATCAAATATCACTATAATATAATTTACAAACCCACTGTTGTAACAAAATATCAAAATTATCCCAAAGGCCTGGGCGTGCGCTCCAAAACAGGGTCATCTGAAAATAAATGGTCAAGCACCAACGCCCTAGGGTTGCGCATTGGCCCTTAGCTCGCAAGTAAAGTTCATATGGCATGAATCAATAGGATTGTGCCCTATCAGTGTGCCCAACAACCTGGTCACCGCCCCCGAATACATGGTGTAGCCCCAAGTCCTACGCATAAAACTCATCAGTGGTTAAGCTTTGAAATATGGCGCTTGCACCCTTTGCTGAAACGGTAGTGGAGCGCCCATATGGTGGCTGGTTATATGGGACAAATAAATCTGCGGGCTGGGGCTAGCCTCCTTTTGCTTCCACTCTGACATTTGAAGCACTTTAAGTATTTTAAAGTGGGGTTTTTTAACAAGTCCCATGGTTGTGCAATAGTATCTGCCCGGTCCAAAGCACTTCCCCTACCAAGAGGTCATGCGGTTGAATCCCCTGGAGTGCAGCAGGCCCTTTTACCATGCCAATGAATGATGGGGTGCCACGTGGCAACCCATGCCTAGGCCACGTGGCACCGTTTAATTTGCCTATGAATGTGCCACTTGTCAACACCTGATTGGATCAGACCCACCACCTGCCCAGTCATCATGTTGTTTCTCTGCCACGTGTCATGATGCTGATGTCAACATGATGACATCAGCATTGACTTTTTGCCAGTTGACTATTGACTTTTTGTCTATTTGGGAAATCAGTCAGAGTGCGATAACTCTCACATGTGGTGTCTATTTGAGGAAGTAAATATATGGTTGGAATTAGCGCAACGATCTGGTGGCAATGGAATTGGTTTCATCTGATTCCAATAACTTTCATTTTTGAGCATTTTCTAGGCCTAGGGAGCCTCCTGGATCATTTATCTTATTAGTCCTTGCCAAAGCAAGGACTATAACTTTAGGTAAAGATTCAACATTCATTGACTCACAATTAATTTGCCCCTTTACCAAAGTTTTTCGAAAAACATTTATTACCTTAATTTTTTTAATAAAAAATTAAATTGTTTTGCTAAAAACATTTATTATCTTTTTTTTTTTAATAATTTTTTTTTTATATATATTTTGTAGATTGATCATTTGAATTTTTCTATTGGTTGGGGGCTTTTGATGTGATTTAATTAGCCGTAGTGTGTTCAATTTTTTTTTTCTATTTGTGGGAGGCAAACAAATGATTTAAAAAAGAAAATTTAAAAAATTATAATAAAGGGACACGTACAAACATGCCTCATCCTCGTGGCGATGGATATGCACCTGCTAGCCAGAGAGAGAGAAGATCAATTTGAATGACACGATCATGTATTGAGGACACTTGGACGAGAGCTAAAATTAGCAGATGGCTACAAGAGTGTTTGTGTTGCTTTTAAATGAAGAGGATGAAGAGCAACGAATTATATGGAGTTATGGATGAATTCATAATGACAAACAAATCATTACGTCGAAAGGCATACACCTATTGATAATGGGCAGATTTAATAGGGGTTTAGTGCTTAATAAGTTTTTTATGGATAGGATTAAATATGGCTGGAATATTCTTAGTAGTTACACAAAATATGGCCGTGATTTCAATCATTAACTTCCTATCTATTATAAAGACATCCATTTATGTGTTTACTTTTTTACATTTACCTAATCATATTTAAAAATTACTTTCATAGCTAACTGATTACCACGTAAATGATTAACAGAAATTAGAATATTAACAACAGATAAATGAAGCTCAACCATTTATTTGTTAATCAATAATAAAATTTAATATATTCTTTTAAGGATTTGCTTCTTCTTATCAACTTTTCGAGATTCACCAGCAGCTATTTAGCCACTGTGCTAGTATAAATATTTATTCTGCTACAAACTGAGGTCATATTCAAAAAGGATGTTATTATAATACAAATTGAGTATATATTAAAAAGAGATGCTACAAATTGAGCACATATTTAAAAAGAGTTGCAAGGACACTTCTATAACCTTGACAATTGAGCAACCCACTGGACTCAGTGTTACACCTTCCTAGCGTTAGCATTCAACAAGCAGTTGGTACGATCCCTGATTCTCAGTTTTTTCATTTTAGCGGCAATGTTCATTCCCGCGACAATGTTAGAAGTCCAGGTTTGTTCCTATCCCAACGCTTTACCACCACCAGGACTTGGAGCTGCCCAAACTGTGTATGGACACTGGTTTTTCACTGCAATTTCACGCCCGCCTTTAACACCTGCAGTTTACCGAGGTATGTCACGCCGCCTTTAAGACCGACAGTTCACCGAGGTTTGGGCTTGATGATAATAATTATCAAGACCACTTTATAGGAGACTTATTAGATGTAATAAGATAAACCTATTTTTGGAATTTCAAATACACTGAATAAATTGCTTGACATCTATGGATATGAAAGGTAATTGCTCACCTGCTAATGCACAACTGCCACATGCTCCTCCGCCACCTCCACTGTATGAATCTATAATGAGTTGTTGGTCATAAAAGATTTGTGCTTTATGTGAGTATGGGTGTTTTTTTTTCAGGAAACAATGTGTTTATCTTTGAATTTCCAATGAAAAATATTCCTAATGAGGTTATCTTTGAATTTCCAATGGAAAATATGCCTAATGGGTTCAACAAGTAACCAAAATCTAAAGCTTTCCCATTTGATTGCATATAAACTTAGAAATCTTTATTCAACCCCGTTTCTTTTGAAATGAGACATTTAATCCATGGACACATGCAATAAACTAACTTGACTAAGTTTTGTTTTCTATAGACTTTACTATGTCAGTGTTCTATTGTTGATTGAGTCATTGGTTGTCAACAATGATAACAAATTTGAGCTTTAGGGTTTTCTGCGAATCAAACCTGTAACTTTCTTTGCTTAGATATCTTCTTGGTGTAATTGAACTTCTCTAACAAATTTTGTAAAACTTTTTTCTTAAAACCCCACATTTGCTCATATTTTGTATCAATATATTCTTTTGGTGTGCAAACGTTGTAAAAATCCTAAAATTATGGAAGAAAAAACAATATACAAATTCTGCACTAAGTTGTATTCAAATGACTTCAACAAATCTATAGCTATCAATATCAGTAATAA
>JASDQU010318667.1:0-13224 GCA_032191745.1 Picea mariana
ATTACAAATGACTTATAATTTGGTTGATGAATTAACTAAGCTACTTATTACCTTTCTATTTATGGAGGTAGTTAAGATACCCCATCAAAGAGAAAATCTTTTAAAGATATTGGATGATACAAATTCAAGAATAGAGGCAGTTCTGACGAACACAAGAGAACAACAAAATATCACATTAGTAAGACCAAGAGGCAAGGTTCCACCATTTCATATATCCTTAGAGAATCATGACTTTACACTACATAACTCTTTGGTGGATAGTGGATCCACTAACGATATCATGTGATTATCAGTAATAGAAGCTCTTGGAATGGAATGTACAAAGCACTATGAAATTGGTGAAAGTATATATCCCATTGACTCAAGAAAAGTTCCAACTTATAGAGAAATTAAATATTTTTGTGCATGGATAACTGCAACACCCAACATTAAAACAATATTTACTATCATAGTAGTTGATATGCCTCTAGCATATGACGTTGTCTTGCGAAGAGATTAGTGCTCATTGATTGGAGGATACATAATAAATGATGGGAGTTGCATGATGCTTCCAAAAAAATATGGAACAATGATCATAGTTCTTTTAGAACACAGAAAACCAATATCATTCAAGAAAAAAGAAACTGAAATGATGCAGAACTAAGTAGATGTTGGAATCGGGAAGTATGTTATTTTCAACACAGAGCATGTTAAGAACCAAATATCAAAATAGCATAAAAACCTCAGAATAAGTACTCAACGCCTTGAGAAAGAGAGAATTTAAAATAATAAGCCTCTTCGAGGGGGAAACCTCCTTACACACCACATAAATTTACCAATACAAGATGATTCCAAATGAAAATGTCTCCTTGGTATATATAGGAGACTAGGAAGTACAATTACCACTAATGGACCCAAGCCGACATAAATAAAATAACAATACTAATGTAATATGCCCCAATTAAGGGGTAATGTGCCACTATTTAGGGATTACCATGCCCCTGCCCTTCAGACAAGTGTTGTATGCAACACTTGAGTAATTATGGATGCTTCTGTATAAAAGACTCATCTTCCCAAGTGGAATCTTTAGCAGGTAGTTTCTTCCACTTAATGAGATACTCTTAAATGGATTTATTCCTCAGCTGGAGAATTATTGTGTCAGTGATAACTTCAGGCTCCAATATTATTTTTCCTTCCTCATCAAGTTCTAGCAATATATTTTGAATTGGGATCTTGTCACCTATAACCTTCTTTAAGCATGAAACATGGAAAAATGGGTGTACTCATGAAGATGCATGCAACTCCAATTTGTATGTCATAGTACCAATATTTTGCAACACCTTATAAGGGCCATAGTACTTTGGTGATAACTTATTATCCTTCTTAGCTTGCTTGAGGGACATCTATTTGTATGGTCGTAGTCTTAAAAATACCCAATCCCATACTTCAAAACTTATTTCACAACGATGTTCATCTTCTTGTTGTTTCATGTGATTTTGTTCCATGATCAGGT
Source organism: Picea mariana (assembly GCA_032191745.1). Taxonomy (NCBI): domain Eukaryota; kingdom Viridiplantae; phylum Streptophyta; class Pinopsida; order Pinales; family Pinaceae; genus Picea; species Picea mariana. Next base: position 1,493 of record JASDQU010318667.1, read on the forward strand.
TGTCCTTTAAGAGTTGGAGAACTTTTTTTGATGCTTGATGTGATCCTCCACTTCTTGAACCTTAGATTTTTATTTAGATAAGAATTGATGGGTGGTGGGTGATATCCACAGAGTTCGATAAATGGTGCCATTTGTGTTGCAGTATGAAAGGAAGTGTTATACCACCATTATTCCAAGGGTAACAACTTGAACCATTGTATTTGTTTATTAGAGACAAAGTAACAAAGGTAGCCTTCCAAAAAAAATTTCACTATCTCAGTTTGTCCTTCGAATTGAGGATGATAAGATGAGATATGATCCAATTGAGTACCCAAACAAGAAAATAATTATGTCCAAAAATTTCCTGTGAATATGGGATCTATTTCACTTACAATAGTCTTTGGGCTTCCATGTAGATTACGAACTGTCTCCATGAATGAAGTGGCAATTGTACTGGCTTTGAAAGGATGAGAGAGTGCACAAAAGTGTATGTACTTGGTCAGTCTATCAACAATCACCATGATGACACTCTTTTCTTCAGAATTTGGTAACCCTGTGATGAAATCCATGGAAACCTCCTCCCAACGTTGACTTGGGATGTCTAATGGTGGTAAAAGACCTAGGGTCTTAATTGTTTCCACCTTATTTTGTTGGCATACCAAAAATTCTTCCAAAAACCTTTGAACATCAGTTTTAAGTCCATCCCAAAAAAATTCCTTCTCGACCATGTGGTAGGTTTTCAAAAATCCTGAGTGCCCTCCTATCGGAGAGGTGTGCAATTCCAAGAGTACCTTTTGTTTGAGTTGGGATTTCTTACATACATATAAGTGATCTGTGTACCATAGTGATTCATTTTTCCATGTAAATGTATCTGATGCACTCAAATCTTACTGCAACTTTTGAATTAGAGTCCACACTTTTTCATCATTATTCCATTCATCCCTTGCTTCTATTATCCAATCAGTGAATCTCCCACAACATTTTGCTTCCATTTTTTGTAGATGATTTCAAAATCATAAACCAACATCTTGGTCACCCATTTTGTTTGTTCTTTTGAAGATAGTATTTGTTCCAAGAAGTATTTAAGACTATCATGATCTATTTTGACCTTGAAGTGCCTACCTATTAGGTAAGGGCTCCATTGCTTCAATGCATGTAGTATTTCCATCATTTCCTTCTCATAAATGGGTTTTTGTAATTCCTTTCCCTTGGGTGGTCGGATTTCAAAAGAAAGGGGCCTTCCTTCTTGCATTAGAACAACACCAATGCCATTTCCTAATGCATCGCATTCCACAATAAATGTTTTTTCTGAAGTATGGTGTGGTCAAAAAACGATATTTGCAAATCACCTCTTTAAGTTATTCAAAATATTGATTTGCCTCTGGATTCCATGAAAATGCATCCTTCTTAGCTAATGTCGTTAAAGCTGTGGCTATTCTTCCATAGTTTCGAACAAACTTGCGGTAGTAACCTGTCAAATCCAAAAATCCTCTAAGATTATTTAATGTTTTGGGAATTGGCCAGTCCATCATGACCTTAATCTTATTAGGGTCTACCCTAACACCTTCATGAGATAAAATATGACCCAAATAATCTACCTCCTTCACCCCAAAGAAACATTTGGATTGTTTGGAAAATAGTTGTTTATCCTTTAGTAGTTGTAGCACCCTGTCAACATGTTGAACATGATCCTCCCAAGACTTGCTATAGATTAGTATATCATCAAAAAACACTAACACAAATTTTCGAAGGAAAGGCTTGAAAATGGAATTCATCAACCCTTGGAAGGTGGAAGGTGCATTTGTAAGGCCAAAAGGCATGACCAAAAATTCATAACGGCCTTCATGATTTCAGAATGTTTTTTGGGGGATATATGCTTCCTTCATTCTAATATGATGATACCCTGAATGGAGATCCAAATTTTCGAAGTATATTTCTCCATGTAGTTCATATAACAAATCATAAATGACGAGAATGGGAAACTTATATTTAATAGTGATCTTGTTGAGATCTCTATAATCTGGACACATACACCATGAGCCCTCTTTCTTGAGTACCATTGCCACCGGTGAAGAGTAAGAAATTTGGCTAGGTCTAATAATGCCATCCTCTAACATTTCTTCAACCATACACTCAATTTAACTCTTCTGGGCATAAGGATATTTGTAAGGCTTGATGTTAGGAGGAACACTCCCAGGAGTTAGGTGAATAGCATGATCATGATTGCAAGTGGGTATAAGACCTCTGGGAATATCTTCAAATACTTTGGAATGCTTATCAATGATCCCTTGGAGATCTAGGGGAATAGATGGCTTAGATGTTTGAACATCTAGTGAACATAGTTGTAAAATTACACCTTGATGCCCATTTTTCAATAATTTTGTCATGCCATTAGAGGTTATTACCTTACTGGGTTTCCATGTGATACGCCTTAAATCAATTTCCTTTCCTTCCAATGAAAATTTCATGAAAAGTTATTGAAAATTAAAATCCATTGTTCCCAATGATTGTAACCATTGGACTCCTAGTACGACATCAGCACCACCCATGGGTATAGAAATCATTGTAATATTCATTACATATTCCCCCATAGAAAGATTGATCTTATGGAATTTTCCTAATAAATTGATAGTTCCTCCATTTGCAATCATTACTTGAAACTTTGGTGCTGGATATATAAAGAAATTGAGAGCTTTGGCTAATTTATAGTGAACGAAATTATGAGTACTACCAGAATCAATTAGGACTATTACCTTTTTTTATTTTTGATATATCCTTTGATATTGAGGGTTTGGGGAGTGTTAATTATAGCCAATGCATTACATGATATGGTGGGAGTCAACTCTTCAGAAGAAATATCTTCTACATTTTCATGTTGAGATGGTTCTTCTTCTTCCTCTTCAATATCTATGTAGAATAATTTATTCTCACCACACTTATGTCCCTTACTCTACTTGTTGTCACAATTAAATCATAAACCTTTTTATTTTCTTTAGTCCAATTGTTTAGGTGTCAATCTTGTAGGTTGAGGTGTTTTAGAGGAAGGAACATTATTCTCATGATAGATGTTAGGATTGGTCCTTCTAGTAGCCATAGCCATATTTTTACTTTCAACATTTCTCACCACCTTGAACGCATTCTCCAATGATTTGGATTCCGAAAGGAGAACCTCATGTTGAATGTTATCCTTTAAAGTTCCTATGAATACATCAATCAGGTGCTCATATAGAACATCCATTACCTTTATATTCAATCTTGGAAGTTCTCAATGTGCTCCACAACTGAACCCTTTTGCTTGAGATTTATCAATTGGATAAAGAAGGTATTGCTCCTTGTATCATCATAGCGTGCTATCATTTCTTTCATGAAAATTGTCCAACTGACAAGTGATTTGTGAGAAAAAAGCCATCATTACCACACAAATTGATTGGGTTATAAATATAAATATGCAATCTATACCTTTTGTGTGTGTGGCACATCATGTAGATCAAAGAACTGCTCCATCTAGAGTATCCATGTGATTGGATCCTAGCAATCAAACTTCATCGTATCAATATTAGGAAAGTGGTTGGTCTTCAACCCAAAGTTGGAGTTTCTCCAGTCTTGATTCATCTTTCTTGTGTCCTCATAAGGAATTTCATGGGATACATTTTCACTTTCAAGTGGCCTCTCTATTAGGAAATTTTTAAATCCTTCCATGATATCCCTTTTTAATCCATCCATCTTAGTATCCATTATTGCTTCCAACTTAGATTCAGTTGAATCCATCATACCTTGTAGTTCATCTTTTATTAATTTGTAAATCATTTGTTCCTAAGCATTCCTTCACCTTCATCAAGAGTCCAAGTAGGACTGTCCGAAGGCTTATTTGGTGTATAATTTCCCTTTTTTGGTGGCATGTTGGCCAAGTATCACTGCAAGGTAGGAATTCCTAATTGGGTTAGCAAGAGGTCCTCGCAGACAAGAGAGTGTCAGGTGCTATAGCTCTTTGATATACATGTGGGGTCCAACAATAGTACTCGTCCCAATATATTAGGGCACTAACTAAGGAGGATTGACCATGCCTTTAGCCATACTATCTGACTACCCAGGTACTAGAGAATGATCTCCCCGAGTGTTTTTTTTGGTGTACTATAACAACAAGACAACCAAAAGGTTTACGCGATAAGTCTTAGGATTCTAGGGGGTCTCTCGATATATGCAAGGTACATGGGAGATCATATTTGTAGTAATGTTGTCTAGTGAGAAACCTTTCTAAAGGGGCCTTCCGATATAGTCTAGGTATGTGGAAGAAACACATTGTCCCCAGGTTGTAGCACTGACAAGTAATGACAGCTCCTACATTTAGAGACGTCGGAATAGGTCTGTACCTAAAAATCCCTAAGATTCTCTCAAATTTATGTGATACTCGTTTTATTCCACTTTATTATACATTTTGAATCACCCCAATTGAATCTTATATTCAAAAGATATGCAAATTCCAAAAAACAAAACACACATTTTTAACCTTGATTTGGAGGTGGTTCTGCTTAGACAATCTTTCTTCTGTTGTATCTCCAAAATTTTGGCCCTTATGGATCTAAAATTCCATTATGTATTTATATGATACGTCTTCTCTAAAATCCCATAGGTCTAATAAAAATTGTATGTGCCAAGTGGAATTTATGGTAACTTCCCCACACCTTGTTGATTGTTGGCCCTTCCAGGAGAGCATACTTGTAAAGCGTGCCAAGAGCACAATATATGATATTTGATTCGGAAACTTGCACCAAAATACTACAGAATTTCTAATATCCAATGCAATTGGTATCACTTAATTTGTATACTCATTGAAGAATATATCATTGTTTTATCCTGAACACATGTTTGATACTAGTTAATATGACTAGTCATCTACCCTATCTTACACAGGGTGTATCTAAAAAAGTAGGATGACCCAGAAGCTAAAATTTGTATCACATATACCTTGATAATTTACAAAAACAATTTTATAGCGAAAATTATGCGATGGATAAATTCAGGATGATTCTAGAACCCGATATTACACAACCTATATCTCTGAAATTATAAAGAGTAAGGAACTGAAATTTTAACCCCATGTACCTTGATCTGTATAATAAATATCCTCCAAGGATTTCCTTATGAAATGTCGTATAAAAAGGGTTATAGTTAAAATTCCAAGGTGTCTCAGATGCAATAACGAAACCCCAAGACCTTGAGCTCTGACACCAACTGTTAAGAACCAAATATCAAAATAGTATAAAAACCTTAGAATAAGTACTCAATTCCTTGAAAAAAAAAATTCCATATAATAAGACTCTTTGATGGGGAAACCTCCTTATACACCACTTAAATTTATCAATACAAGATGATTCCAAATGAAAATGTATCCCTGGTATATATAGGAGACTAGGAGGTACAATTACAACTAATGGACCTAAGCCGACATAAATAAAATAAAAATAATAATATAATATGCCCCAATTAAGGAGTGATGTGCCATTACTCAGGGCTGAACAGAGAAACTAAACTGACCTAAGCAAAGTGAAGAAAATTATTTTCAAGGTTTTTGAAAAATATCATTTGATGGTCCTTGCTCTGAGTATGGAACTCGAGATGGTATTGTTTACAATAGTCCCCAATATTGAATTTAACCACATTCAATCATATTAGAGTTCCCTTTTACAAACAATGAAGCAGAGTATGATGCATTAATTCAAGGACTGACTTTGGCCCTTCAAATGCAAGTAAAATATTTGGTGGTGACTGGTGATTCAAAATTGGTTATCAAGCACAACAAAAGAGGATATAGAATAAAAAAACAAAGATTGAAACATTATGCAAGGAGAGTATGGGAAATCATGTACTCTTTTAATTATTTCAATATTTCTTTTGTTCCTTGAGAAAAGAATAAAAAAGTCAATTCATTGGCACTGGGAGCATCCCTTTTCAATATAGACGATTCTCAAAATCATCATACTTTTTATGTCAAAATTGTTTTTCGGCCTTCGATACCCGATAACCAAGAGTACTAGTAAGTTTTTGAAAATGACAAGCACATTGTAAGTTTCCTTATAGACCATGACTCAACTTTATCTGATGATTAAGAAGAAAGCCAAAATTGTCAGAAGCAAATTCATGATCAGAGTGTTGTGGTTCTTCCACATAAATATGTTAGTTTGGAATCTGTTTTTACAATAGATGACCAAACAAAGACCATAGACTCAATAGAATAACCTTCTATTATAAAGTTTCAAGAGACACATAAAGTCAATATCAATGCACTTGATTCTCCAAAATACATAAATCTTAGTACCAGTTGTATCGCTGAAGAGGTAGAACAATACACTCTTCTCTTCAAAGTTTTTTAGGACATTTTTTCTTGGAGTTATGATGATTTAAAGGAGCATGAAAAATATATCTTCTAGCATGTTATACCACTCCAAGAGGGATCAAAACCTTTTAAGAAAAAAATAATAATTATAAATCCCAAATTGAAGTCCTTAGTAAAAATGGAGTTGAAAAAATTGAAAAAACTCGTATAATTTTTCCAATCAGACACTCAATATAGATTTCAAATCTCATGGTAGTTAGAAAAAATAATGGAGAAATCCATCTTTGTGTTGATTTTAGAGATCTCAACGAAGCAAGTATCAAAGATAACCACCCACTCCCAAGTATGGATATGTTATTGCAACAAGTCATTGGTTCTGCACTGATGTCTATTCTTGATGGATTTTTTGGATACTGTTATCACTAAGTAAATTGCCTAGGCTAAGGAGGAAACTCACAAAGGTAACAACAAAACTACTTCATAATTCAAGCTAGCCTTTCAGTTCATAGAGGGATCTCTCTTGTCACTTGGTCTATAAAAATTAATTTTCTTTGAGGAACAGTGGCTATATTTGAATAGGTGAAAATATTTTATGGTGTTTGTTGGCAAGAAGAAAGGGGTCTATTTGGGCGATGTAGTCAATATTTGAAAGAAAATGAACATAGTGTTTGGTAGGTAGATCTATCAAGGAAGAAAAGGCTAGGTAGGTGATGAACTTTCAATTTTTAATTTGTTGTGTAGGATGAAAGAAAGAAGAAACACATAAAAAAAATCAGAGCACCATGAAAGATGAATTCTACTAAGTTAAGAAATAAAAACAAAGTTTAAATTGCTTGAATATAAAGAACCATTTAGATGAATTTCAGACCCTTTGATATCCAATTTAAACATATGAAATGTTGTAGATGAAAGGTAAAGTAAACTAGAAGAACATACATGAAAGTAATCACATAATTCAGGTCATCACCCACATAATTCAGGTCATCACCACAAGAATCTTTGGTATGAAAAAACTTTGTATATTTGCACTAGTATCTCATTCAAATTCAAAAGTTTGTACAATATTCAAGTAAGATTTTTCATTTGTGATTATGTCAACCTTTTTCACATTCAAAGTTCTCAAATATATATATAAATATCATATTTTATCCTAAGGAGGTCGAAATCCATCTTTTCCAAAAATAGAGAGTTGTTACAATAGCTTAGGAAAGAATATTTTCCAAAAATATGCTTGTATCCTACTATCTAGGGTTTGATTTTTGACCAACTAAAGAGAAAATCATGGGATATGATAGGAGACTATCCAATATTCAACATTCATATCAATTTTGGATCCATCTTACTGATTTGGAGGTCCATCAAGTCGAATTTCAAATATTCTAGAACTCTGTCAACAAATCTGGCTTGGCGAAATTATGGAAACTAGGCCTCAAAGATCATTTCATATATTCCAAATAATAACACCTGTGTAAAACCTGAGAGAGGTTTTTTTTATTGGGTCTGTTCTCGACAAAACCTCTTTTTTTTTCAAAAATTATTCTCCAACTCCTCAGAATATTTTCCCAAAGATGATGACTAAAACAAGAAAACATTAAATGCTTAAATATGGAAAAATGGGCCATAAAGATTCATTCAAATCTCTCAAAATATGACACATGTGTAAAACGTGAGAGATGTTTTTGTTACTAAGTTCATTATTGAAAAAATTCTCTTTTTTTTTTCTAAAATCTAGTCCGGTTGGTCAAAAAATGATCTTGAAGTTGACTACAAAAACAATCATTTCCAGAACTTGTGTAGCATACCCTGCAGACTTTGCGTAACGTGTTTGATTTCTTCAACAAAATTCATTTAGGTGGTCACTGCAACATTGCTTGAGGATAAAAATTAGTGTTGTATCATCCATCAATTATTATCCAATTTACTTTAACCCTATGTGTACCTACAACACTTGCATAGCAAGCTGGTGTGATGCGTTGTGTAAATGTGACCTTCAGCATTTGCGTAGCGCGCTTTGCACAACACAGCTAGTTTTTGCTTCAAGACTCATCCAAATGGTGGATAAAAAAATTTGGAGGATATTCATGACTGTTGGGCCACTCACCAATCAGTTTCCATTGTTTATCATCTTTAAATATGCTTGCAGAATTTGTGTAGTGAAAGGTCGTTACGCAAACTCTGTACAATGCAGTTTTCAGCAAAACTCAAAACTAGTGTATTTTCAAGGGTTCTTCAAAAACAAAATGGTGCAGGTGTGGACCTAAATCTCAAACACCTCTACAAGTATCCCTAACCTCCTTCTAGATTCATCATCAAATTGCATTCTTTTCTTGAGAGAATTATTTTCTTTTTTCAATGATAGGTTTTGTCTTTTCAAGATTCTTACTTGTCTGAACTGCGGTGGACTTTTTCTCAAATTTGATTGATCATTTGACAGAGATGCACAAATAAAAATGGGACTAATAAAGATGAGAAAGCTCAAAGGATGAAATATTTCAGTAATCTTTACACAGCGAACAACAAGGATAAGGTTTAATCCATTGTCAAAGGGTTCACCATAGGGCATAGTTGAATCTAGATCTTAGACTTGCAGGTGTAGCGTATTTCATAGACACTAGGATTTACCTTTCAACACTTGCAGAAAAAAAACAAAGGATGCTTTGGGTGAGAAGAGGATATGTAGAGGGTGGATTAATTCAATTTTGATGTGGAGAAGAGGTCTGATCGTTGGAGGATGATGTAGGAGCATCGTCAGCAACAAGCAAGCGTGGAGGCGGAAGACAGTAGGGATGAGCGCCATCACATTTTTGGCACATGTTGAAAATGTTTTAAATGTTTTTGAAAGTTTGGATGCACAGACACTAATGAAATATTTAAGAAGGTGTAATTCCATATTGTAAATAGATCTTGAGCGATTCACTCTCATCTGTAAATTGTAGAGGCATTAATGCATAGTTAATGAAAGTAGGTAGATTTAAATTCTAGATTAGACAGTTTTAGGAGCTGGAGGGAAAACGAATATAGACACCCTCATCTTTATATCATGATATCAATCGAGAGAGATTGTATGATTCAACACATGAGCATAGAGGAGAAACATAGAGTGGTAGAGAAGAATCCATGTACAAAAGTTTTGAAATTAATACATGAAGCTTTGATTCAGACTCATGGGGTTCTAATGTTTTCTGTGTATACATGCTGAGTGCTATGCTTATGGTTGTTTTACTCTTTCTGTTTTGAATTTGATTTTATGCTATGTATGTATGATTTCATGCTAAGTGTTTGAAGTCTGAGAGAGTAAGGAATGAGTTTCAATTATTTTTCTTCTTGAGTCAGAGTTCCTGCAAGGAGTGCAGTGAAGCGTCTGCAAGGAGTGCGTTGATGGGTTCATAGTTCATCTCTGAAAGCTCGGGAGGGATACCGTTGTTCTCATTTCAAATGAAGTGCAAGACAAGAACAGAAGTCGTGCAAGGTGTTCACACGCTGGTCGAGACCTTAGAACACATAGAATAAGGTTGAGAGATTGAAGGATTGTTGTTGCAGAGTTGCACAGAGTCAAGAGATTCAAATATTTAGGAACATTTGAAGAAGTGCCGCAAGGAGTGCGTACAGAATTCTTTTAGGAGACTTGAGTTTGTGAAAGGAAGCTCAAGAGGGTCAACACTTTCAAAGTGTTGAAGAGAAGAAGAGGAGTTTTGGTCACTGTGCAGAGGCCAGATTCAGGAAAATGATCGCAGGTCTGATTGAGCCAGAAGTTTCTTTGGGGAGAGATTGAAAGGTCAAAATTCTCTGAGGGGGATTCCCGAAATAGCAAGAACCTTAGGATCTATAGTAGCTGCAAGGTGGATAAGGGGCCGCTAATCTTGACTTATTGAGATGTCAGATCATTTCGGCATTTTGGGGTTTGAGAGTCTAAAGTGTAAGCCAAATCCTTGGCTGATCAAACCCCCGAAACGCAAATAGAAGTATTCGTGTGTGGAAGGAGCGGCGGAAGAGTATAAGTGTTTCGGAACATCAGAATTTGGGAAATCGGGGATTACGAGGACATAATGTGGTTCGAGAGTTCCAAACTCCCGATACCCAGAAACCCGAACAAAAAGAAGGTGACACATGGAAGGACAGGAGACTTTCTATCGAGGGTCGTGAAAGCAGAGGAGGAGAAATACCATTTCATCATTTTGGGACTTCGGAGACCAGAATACGGAAGTGACAGAGAATTCGATCCTTAGCATATCGAACTTCTGGTACGCGAAAGTCCGAAAGAATTTCAAGAGACGTAATTTCATCATTTTGGGGTTCAAAGGTTTGAGAGCCCCGAGGACATAGTGGAAGCTCTTTTCGATGGTTGAAATCCCAAAACCGTGAAGAGGAAGGGAGGACCGGAACATTTGCATTTCGGTAAATCGGAAGTCGAAAGTTCGGGACAACAGGGGTCGAGATCAGAGTTGCACGTCCTTGCCACTCCCGAGTTCACGAAAGCCAAAAATCCAAAATTGACATCAGAAAAGGCCAAGTGTTAGTATTTCGGGTTTTGGAGGTCAAAGAGATAAGGCACTCGACCACAGGATTCGTGAAATCACAAAATCCAGTATCCCGAAATAAAAGAGGAGTTTCCTCAAGGTTAGTTGTGGGTGTTGATTTCCCGAAAGGGAAATAAAAGAGCCAATCGAGCTCGCAGGGGCCGAAAAGAAAAGATCCTCTGTAGATCCCAACCTGGGGGTCTGCGTCAGTTGTGGTATCAGAGCATAGAAAAAATTATTTGCTTTCTGTAGCAAGGAAAAGAGGAATTTTACAGCCATGCCACCGAGAAGAAGAGACAGACAAATACCTGCCCCACCAGAGGATAGAGAAATTCTGAGAAGAAGAGACAGACAATTACCTGATCCGGCAAGGGAAAGAGAGATGCATGAACTACGTGCCAGGCTTGATGCCATGGAGATAGCACATAGGCACACAGTTGATGCTAGGGATATCAGTGAATCTGAAAGTGAAACCAAAACTGGAAATGAAGAAGTTGTAGCCGAAGATGTAGCAGAAGAACGCCTATTTAGGGTTGTTGCAAGGATAGGTGCTAGAGCAAAAATGGACATTTCAGTATATGAAGGAAACCTGGATGTGGAAGAGCTTCTAGACTGGATTAGAGCTTTGGATAAATATTTTGACTATGAGGATGTTGAGGAAGATAAGAAGGTTAAACATGTTGTCACAAGACTTAAAGAGCATGCAACATTATGGTGGGATGAACTGTTGAAATTACTTAGACAACTGAGAGGGGGGGTGAATCAGTTGTAATTGAGCTTAAACAATTTTAAGTCTATTAAAACATTATTAATATTTCTTCAAGTGATCATCAAAAATATACAGCATATGAATAGTAAAAGTAAAGAGAATTAGTCACACATAAGGTATACACAGAGACAGA
>JASDQU010318668.1:1166-13240 GCA_032191745.1 Picea mariana
AGACATAGTCTTATTTTGCCTCTCTTCTTTCTTACAGGTACTAAATTAGCTACCCATTTTGAGAATCTTAAAGAAACGATGATTTTATCTTCAAACGGTATCTTTATCTTCTTTTCGATCAACAACAGTAGCAGGGGATTTATCCGTCGCACCTTTGTTTGAACGACTTCTAGTCTTCCTTGAGAGGGATGACATGCTAAATTACTTTAGTTTCATACACCTTCAAATCGTCATAGCTCCATGTGAAAACATCGGGGAAATCCTTCATGAGGTTGACGTAGTATTTCTTGACCTCTGGACTAAGCATTTTTTATAATTTTATTATTTTTGGGTTCTCCTCAGTCCCGATGTTGCAATCTTCAATGTATTCTTCATTCACCGTGATCCTGGGATTTCTAGCCATGTCATTTTCATCAAACAGCTTCTCCAACGGCACTAACCCCTTCGGGATGATGTTATTTTTCATTTTTACTATGTCCCTTCCCGCTATCTAGTTTTGGAAAGGGTCATCATTACTGTGCGCATCCACGCTCCCATCTTCATCACAGCAACCTTCATCGTCAATGTTTGTATTAGAGAACTCATCGCTCATTTGGAGAAATCTCTCCACCTTCTTGTCATCCTCAAACATCTTCCAATGTTTGATATTATCAGGCACTGTCAACCTGTGTTTGACTTCGATATCATATTTTCTATTTGAGAAGATGGGGATTTTAAAAACTAAGGCTGAGGTGGCCAACGCATCGACGATATAATTTTTCTCCCTTGGGATAGAAGATAGATCTTACTCTGAAAATTCTTCGAGGAGGTCCAATGCCAAATTTTTGTACGCTCTCAACCTGGGGTGCTTTGTCTGATATATGCCTTTAACCTGGTTTATGACCATTTCAGAGTCTCTATGCATTGCTCTCCTCTTTGCGCCTAATTATTTCAACACCTTTAAGCCCATAATCAGTGCCTCATACTCGACCATGTTGTTCATGAATTCGAACACGAGCTTGTATGAGCACATATTTGTGCCCACTTCAAGGGGGCTTACCCATACACCGGCACCTGCTTCTTCCTTGCTAACAGTGCCATCAAAACTCATGTTCCATATCTCATTTTTTGCACGGTCTTTTGGGTCGGTGCACTCTATTGCTTTTTGCGTGGTTTCCTCATTGGTTTTCGTGATGGTTGTTGTCTCTTCCTCTTCAAAACTCAGGTCATTGTAGAATATAGAATAACCAACCTCAGTGTCGATGTATTATATGGGGTGATTGTTTGGCTGTGTTTTGTTGCTCACCATGTATTTCAGCAACACTTCTCTGTACAATCATCTGTCCTGGCCAAAGATAGGAATGGTGGCATATGACATATCCATTTGCAGGGTCCCCTTTAACTTTGCAGCCCATTATCTGTACAACAACATGAAAAACTTAGGGAGTATGTATGCCACGACCACATCCATAACCATGTTCTTAGAATGGATTTGGACCAAAGACACAATCAAGTCCTTGATGAGACCCAAGCACTTGAATTTCCTTGAATCAAAAGAGAAAAGGTCCTTGTAGGGCCAGGTGATATCCAAACCCAATTCATCCATGATCACCTTTGGCATGAGGTTGTGCAACGCATCAAAATCTAACATGGCGCTATGTAGGGTCATGTCATGGAATTTCAAACTAACATAGAATGGAGGGGCATCCTCGGTATCGCTTGTTTCCTCAACGTGTGGACCAAACATGATAGTAGGGTGGTCGTCTTGGATGTTCAAAGTATCAAGGGCCCCTCCCATTTTTAGAATTTTAATAATTTTCTCCCGATATTCTCCTTTTCTGATAAGTTCATTAAAGGGGACAAAGATTTTGATCTTGGCCATTTCATTCTCAAAGTTAAAGGGAGGATAGACCTTCTCTACCTCTTTTCCACCCGCTTCTCATCTTATTTCCGGAGTTTTCTTCGGGGCCTCCTCCTTCGACTTCACCTTCTCTGTCACGTCCTTGGTTGTGCTATCCGGCCTTGATCGACTTGTGGAAGGGGTGTCCGTCAGAGGTTTCCTTATGGGATTTGTCTGCTAAGGCTCGGTGGATGCTTCCTTGCTCCTGAGGTTATATTTATTTTGAAACTGCATGATGGCATTCTGATAACCCTTTCTGAACTCTTTCGTTTCCCAGGACAACACGTCATTTGTTTCTCCAACGCATCCATTTTCCGTCTACAACACAAAATCGTCATTTTTTCTCATGTGCCGATCATCTTCACCCTTTGTCAAAAACACACGTTGGTTCTTGTCATCGCAAGAATGCATCTGGTCTTTGAACATATGATCGAATTCTTTGTCCACGTAGTTGTTTTGTAATGGAGGCCTTGTCTGTTGGTCGCCTTGATCTCTCTGCTCCCTTTTTTCTCTCTATTTGATCTAAGGAACTTGGCCCCTTCTGAGGTTTTGATTTATGTGTTGGGGATCGTTATGTTCTCGGGAAGCAGGTTTGTTTCCTACGGACATTCTCTCCATCATCTTATCCATCTTTTTAATCATCAAGTCAAACTTGTCGTCCGAGGACCGAGATGTCGATGGTTGTGCATCTCCTTGGGGCTTCTTATCACCTATGTTGAATCTCTGTTTGATATTCCTTGATGCCATCATGTTTACTTTGACTTCGATAGTGTTTCTCATTATCGCATCTATAATTTTTGATCTCCTTTCTCTCAACAACAAATCAAAATAGTTTTCTAAGGAGTTGGTGTATCGCAACTGCGTAGCTCCAAGGGGTGGTTGGACTTTTGCAAGGATCGAGTTATAAACCTTCATGAAATGGGCTGAGAATTCTTGCACCATCTCCTTCGTTTCCCTATTCATATTATTGTATTTTTTTAACAACTGCAAAGGGTTCTTCTTGTCTCCCAATCTATTAATGAAAGACGTCTCGAACGCGACGAAGTCTCGAATGCTTACGATCGAGAGGGATCTGAACCATTTCCTCACCTCCCCTGAAAGGATATGCACAAAAAACCTCATTTTCATGTCTGCATAGTCCACCTCCTCTAGGTTGACGAAATCGTTGAACCAATCCAGAGGTTTCTGGGCCGAAACGTTCCCTTTAGCGTCGTAGAGATTAATCCTCTGGCTGTAATTTTGGGGAAAATCATGGAGTTGGGTAGGCAGAATGAGGGGGGTAAATTCAGAAGCCATGGATCTAGGAGGGCTTGGGATTTGAGGGATATTATTAGATATCAGGGCTTGGAATCTCTTCTAGTCAAAAACTATCTCATCCAAGTTGGTTTCCAACTTAGACCTAAACAGGGTTTTCTCAAATAATTCATCAAACACAAGGTCGTCAATGCTTTGTGTGTTGTCTTTCAGTAAGGACAGGCTTTTGTCCAAGTAATAGAATGGGTCTGGCACTTTCTCTCTAGTCCTGCATAGAATTTTCTTGGGGTAGTACATTGGATCTGTATGGTTTG
Source organism: Picea mariana (assembly GCA_032191745.1). Lineage (NCBI taxonomy): Eukaryota > Viridiplantae > Streptophyta > Pinopsida > Pinales > Pinaceae > Picea > Picea mariana. Next base: position 4,614 of record JASDQU010318668.1, read on the forward strand.
GGTCAGGATTTTCTCTAGTATAGGTTGTCTTCGGAGCAAGGGTTCCTGAACCACGCTACTTGATGCTACTGGTATTTTTGACTGGAGTCGCCAGGGTAAAAGTTTCATTTGGTACAGATGTTTATCCCTTTGTTACCCTCAGGGTTCAAACTACAATGTTAGTTGTTCTCCCATGGAAAATCTATTCAATTTCATTCCCCAGCAGCGGTGCCAGAATGTTAGGACTCTATAAATATGATCGGTTTATAAACAAATGACAGAGGTAAATTTTTCAACCAAATTTGAGACTCAAAACTAGCCTTTCGTAGATGGAGAGGAATCTCTCAGGAGACATGGTCTCAACGCAGAATATGGATTTAAAGTTGTGGCTAGATTTGAAACCTTTGAGATAATGGGTTCTAGTTATATTGGCGCAAAATAGTAAGACCTCGGGATATGGAGTCGATTCAAGAAAATGATGGAAACAAATGACTCGGTGACTGAACTTGAGAGGATAAAGGATAAGCGAGCAACAGTCTTCAGTTTAAAATCGTTGTGTGTGGCGAGGAGAAAACACAGGAAGAAACTCGGAGCACCGTTGAGGATGAATTCGGAGTTAACTTTAGAGGAAATACATTTTGTCTAAATGGCGCAAGAAAGGGGCAATGCGCGACGAATTCTAGGTTCGAAAATTCATTATGATTTAGACAGAAAAATATATGAATGAAAAAAACAGGAAACATGTATGCAAAGAAAGGAAACAATACATCCAACTGAGACAATTAGAATATTTTCATCAAAGCTACAGGACTTTTTCATTAAGTTTCAATCGAACTCAAATTACATTCAATAGATGATGTCTATACTAATTTTTCCAACCAACCTAGCTTACTTTGATAAGATCAAATATATAGGCAAGTGTTGTCCCTTGACCAAGTTTTGAGGATCCTTGGTCATGGTTGACCTATTTTGGGACTTCGACAGGCTGTCGAAGGTAGAGCGCAAGTCGAAGCGGAGATCGCGGGATCTCGGCCCCTTGTTTAGGGCTTTTTGGGTTTTGGGATATGTAACGGGTATGGGGATATCAACCCATGGGTTTACCCATGTTTAGGCCCATTTTGTAATTTATAAACAGAAATCTAGGTGATGTAAGTAAGGGGTGTATGTGATGCTAAGTGCAAGTGATAATTGTACATGCTTTGTGCATGTTGTGTGAAACTTGCAAGGCTAAGTGCAAGTGAATGTAAGAGATTGATTAGAAGATTTGTGATGTAACCTAGCTCAGGGAAGGAGGATCTAGCGAGGTGCGCACAGATCTTATGTCCTATGCGGAGTAGGATTTTATGGCTCTTTTCATGTAAGAAGACTGACAGAAGATAATGAAGAAGAATAAGAGTTGGTGGAGGTAGCCCCAGGCTGGGGGTGAACCATGTATATCCTGTGTTGCTATGCTTTGTGTGATGTATTGATGTGCTATGTCTTCACTTGATTAGTGATTTGATGTAGGTGAATGATAGATAGATCTATGATGCTTTGTGCTTAATAATATGGATGAATGCTATATCTAACCTATGTGAATGTGCTTAGTGCTTGAATATACTAGTTCTAGGTGAATACTGTGATACTCTGTGATTAGGGTTTTTACTGCGAAGTAAATACTAGTTAAATATTGATTAACCGTAACTGCTAAGTGATTTGATAGAATATTTGTTGGCACAGGGGCAGACCCATGGTTCAACGCTACAACAACGCACCAACAAAACCCTATCTACCGTCCCTTTCGACAACACCTGCGAAGCCGATGAAGTCTCACCTGAGGTAGAGCCAGGGGTGGTTGCAAGACTCAGGTGTCTACAACCTTAGCTGGGACAGAGATCTATGATTATAACACTTATCAATCACCTAGCATAGGTTATTCATCAATATTCAACCCTTATGATACTTCACAGATAGCACAGAGCATCGCAGTATGTACTTAGATCTAAGATAATTCAACACTTAGCCACAACAAGATAGATTAGATTCGGTCGATCAAGCACTAAGCATCTTACATACCAGATCTAACATTCATTCATATCTTAAAATCACAAAGCATGAATATATCTATCTAAACACATCAAATCACTTAGCAAAGGAAGAGACAAGCACATCAGGTGGAGGCATAGAGCATAACACGCATATCACGCACTAGCCAAGTGAGGCACATCAGTGCACACATTCAATGAGGAAGAGAGGCGCAACCCTCTCATATTCAAATTTTGAATTTGAATCAAGCACATTTAATGTTTGTAAGGTTGTTAGAGCCAAAAGGTCATGCCTATACGCAGGCTTTAGATGTAGATAGCCTTAATGGTTGTAAGGTTGGATCTAGCTCCGATTCTGGACTAGACAACCCATTCATTGTAAATTCAATGTAATTGAATAGAGTAGGTATCTTGGAGGGAAGAGCTTGAAGAGCCCCCTCATGTAAAAGATCTTGGATCTTATTTTGAATGAGAGAAAAAAAAGGTAGCAAGAATATAGAGAAGAGAGCAGAGAGAAGGAGCCAAGACTCTGTCAAAGTTTGAGCTCAGGAACACCTTGTAAAGGAGGCATTTGATATTAATACAAACCAGAGCAGTTTTTCCTACATATTGTCTATGTTGTGTGAATGTATATGTGTGTCCTATTTATGTTGTGAATGTATGTTGTAGATGTGCATTTATAGGGACAGATAGGTTCTGCTATCTGTAGAGTTCTTTGATTTCAGGTTGGAGTTCTTTGAGGCTTCATGCCAAGAGGGCGTGACAGAACACTGTGGGTTATGATAGTCAGTTCTTAGAGAGCACTTCCAATTCTGCGGAATTTGGACAAGGACGTGCTAGGAGGGCACACCAACTGAAATCATTGAATCAGAGGAAGACCTCAAGGTTGTTGAACACCTTGGAGGCAAGACTATGTAGAGGAAGACACAGTGGAAGACATAATTGCTACGGGATTCTGCAAGAACTCTGCCAGGTGGACATTGAGTAGATGCACATGTTGCATTGAGGAGGAACTCCATTGTGAGTTCAAGAAGAAAACAGAGTCATTGAGAGAAATCTGTGGAAACTCTGCCAGGAGGGCATTGAGTCAGTGTGCAGATAGATCACAGAAGGAAAGAACTCTTTTGAGTTCTGGAATAGATGAAGAGTCCAAGGAAGGATATTCACAGGGTTGTTGAACACCCTGCAGACTCAAAAAGAAGTTGCTTGAGCAAGAGAGTACCAGGAGGACATCAGATTCTCCATCTGAGGGAGAAGGAAAAAGGGTTAATTCCTTAGAGGTCGAAGCTACAGGAAAAGATCAGAAGAGATCGCACCTTCGGGCATGCAAAGACTCTGCAAGGAGCATAGAAGTTGAAGAATCCTTTGAGGATTCAAGGAGAGAATCTCAGGAGGAGTAGTGCTTTCATGCATAGAACCATAGCTGCAGAAGTCACAGAGGCCAAGGAACTCTTTGGAGAGTTTAGAATCCCAAAATCTCAGAAGGGACAGCGTCTTTGAGAACACAGGAGAGACTCAATGGTGTAGAGCTCGCAGAGGAAAAGAAAAGGTCAAAGCCTTTTAGAATTTGGAAAATCTTCCAAAGTTTGGGAAGAAAGCGCAAGCTCAAGGGGAGAGCACAGCTGCCGTCAAATCATGCTGAAGGGAAGATATGGACCATTGAATTTTTCACGTTCAGATAGCAGCAGGAGAGCGCACAGGAGAAGAGAAGATCTAGACTATCGAATCTTTCTCAGACAGGTCCGAAGCATCGGGATTACAGATTTTGGAACTTCGAAAGTTCAGAGGTTCAGAGGATAGAAAACCAGGAGATTTGAACTCACAGGTCCTGAAGTCTCAAAGAGAAATCTGAGCCGTCCATCTATAAGAGGAACATGTGTCGCAAAATCCTTCATATTAGGGATTCGGACATTGGGAAGCAGAGCATGGAGAAGTCTTTCGAGTTCACAACTGGCGAAGTCCTGAAGATGATCAGAACCATCCATCTATAGGAGGACACGAGGTGAAGATCGGGGATTCATCAGGATTTCGAATACTGGGGATTCGAAATACCAAAGGATCAGTGTCGTTGGGTTCACGGAGTCTCGAAGACCGAAAAGGATTGAGATCGTCCAAGCAGAGGACACGTGGCAGTGACCCGGGCATCGAAGAAATTCCCGAAAGAACTATTTCAGCATTTCAGCTACCGGGAATGCGAGAGGTAAGCGTTCAAAACTCTTGACCTATAGAATACTGAAAGAATCTGAGACGTTGGATCAAGGGAGTCTTTGAGCCATTGATCTTGTTCAAAGGAGGAGAACTTGAGGGTGCAGGATTTCGGTACTTCGGTATTTCGGCTACGAGGAGTACGAGAGGACAGCGAAGATTTGAAGCTTTGAGAGTCGCAGAATTCTGAAACGTGAATTCCCAAAGGTGGAGAAGGAGCATTTCTGAGTCATGAGGGAAAGAGCCAGATTTCGGCATACCAGATATCGGGATTTTGGAAATCCTAAGGACATAGGATCCAGGCTCTTAGGAACGGAGATCCAGAAAGGATCAAGGTCGTTGATTTGAGAGTGGATCATAGCCGTTGATCTCAACCAGGAGTGAAAACGCTGTATCGGTACTTCAATATTTCGGATACCAGGAAGTCTAGAGAACAGGGACAGGAAGAAGAGCCTTGCATCAGGAAATCCTGAAACACGAAAACCTAAAGCTGCTGAGGAAAAGCACAGGTCGTGGAGATCTGAGGTATTCATGGTCATTTCGGAGTTCAGAACTTCGGGAGTTTCGAAGACAAAGGATAGATCATTTCGACAATGAGAACTCCGAAGTCGTGAAATGCGACATTTGAGGTATAGTGAGGCTGCGGTCACACCGATATCGGGATTTCAGAATTCAACAATTTGAGGATTCTGCTGTAGAGAATCAAGCACTTCGGCAATTGAAACTCTGAAATCGTGAAACGCGAAGAGCCAGGGAAAAGTAATCCTTGGAGGAGAAATTCTGGATTGACATTTCGGAATATCGGGATTCGACATTTTGGGAATCCCGAAGACTAAGAGTCGGGGCTCACGGAGTCGAAAGTTCTAAAAAAGGGACTGCGGTCATATGGGAAGTGGTCACATGGACTAAGATCTGGCCCAGGGGGCTTATTACTGTGAGCGCCATTAAGGTGTTTCAGTATTTTGGTGATCGGGAGATTGAGGAGTCAAGGACTCTGGGCATTAGGACTCAAGGAATCCCGAGACCCAAAATTTTGTTTTCGGGGAAAAGGTCCATAGATGTATACAGAGGCCATGGGGAGAGTTAAAGGAGATGTGGATCGAATATTGGATATTCTAGTAGGGAATCAAAAGAGTTGATCCAGCTTGAAGGCATTAAATAACAATCCTTAGACTGGAAGATCGTGTAGTACCTGCAGAGGCAGGGGGTGCTGCGTCAGAAGTGGTATCAGAGCTTGACTATGTTTGTATATTTCAGGAAGAGAGAGAAGGAAGGAAAACACTCTGATATACACAAGTTTGGTATCAGAGGCAGCTTGCAGAGACAGGTATGGGAAGGCAGAGTATTGGAACTCTGTGATGATTGTTTGCAGGTAGGCAGAAGTCAAGGAGACGCTCAGGAGGACTGTAAGAAAAGGCTGGAAGCACTCAGGGGTGCAGAGTGACAGCAGCAAATCTGTCAGGAGGACATATAGACAGCAGGCAGAATGGCTAATGAAGGTCATGCACGCGGTGGGAAGAAGAACCACCAGCAGCAGGAGAACGCTGCAAGGGATAAAGAACTTGCCGATATCAGGGCAAGGATGGATGATCTTGCATTGTGGGTGCAATAGGATACAAAGTTGAGATGGGTATACGAATGGACCATGAAGACAAAAGTAAAATCATCGATTCAAGAATTAGTAGCCAGAAGACAACAGAGGTTGTTAAAGGTATGGTTGAGGCATGCAGAAAACCTCAATGGACCAGAGGAGGAGATGGTTCAAGTATGTGAGCTAGAGGCTGGGAGAAATCTCAGTGATGCTGAGGATGAACTAAGGTCATAAGATGATCTCAAGGACTGCCAATAGGGTAGAACAGAAATTCCCAATTGCCAGGAGGGAAATGAGATGAGATCACTGCAAGATCTCATAGACTGTCAAGAGGACAGCAGGAGAATTTCATGTTGCTACAAGGGAAATGAGATGAGATCACTGTGGGATCTCATAGACTACCAAGAGGGCAGGAACAAGAGTTCAGATTGTCAGGTGGGCAATGGAATGGGATCCGAGGATCTCATAGACTACCAAGAAGGTAGCATAGAAATCAAATATTGCCAGGAGGGAAAGGGAGAGCAGATGAACCCATAGCTGATTTCATACCAGCAAAGACAACTGACAAAGAAGGAATATCATAGGAATCTTCTGATGATTGGAGGAATTGGAATATTCCTGCCACATCGCCCAGGGGAGGAAAACGTCTGTATTGCTGATACAGCAGCAGAAGGACAACCAGTAGATGACTGCCAAGAGAAGACAGTCATGCAAAATGCAGAAGATGAGCATTCCGAGGAATCACTCAGAATTTTCAGCAAGGGAGCTGAACAGCTAATGAAGACTATCATTTCGAGGCATGCAGCAGGTGATGAAGGGTAATTCCAAGCTGAAGAATAGCTGGAAGAAGCTAGACACACACCAACAAAGGGAATGGCAGTAGCATCACTATCAGATGAAGAGGAAGTTGAGCAGTAGTTCAGTAAGAAGACTGCAGAGATGAAATTTGCAAAAGGGTGGCAAGTCAAGGCCACAAGAGATGAAGAAGATGACATGGGAGATCATGATGATCTGCCCATTTGTAGAAATAAAATGTAGCTAAGGAGACTGCATGGACGGATCCAACCATTGCAACAGCTGGAAAAAGTGGTAGAAGACATCAGAAGGATGATTTTGATATCAACAAAGACTGCCAACAAGGAAAGACTGGGCAGAAAAGCAGCAGCAGCAGAGAAATGGAGCAGATGAACAACTCCAAAGAATTGTTTGGGATCTAGAAGGATTTCAACAGCTGAGATGGGAAGCTCATGACCAAGAGCTCATGATTTTTGCAGCTGAGGAGTATGATGCAGGAGCATCACTCCACGTCATCACGTGCCAGCCAAGTGAGGCACATAAGTGCACACATTCAATGAGGAAGAGAGGTGCAACCCTCTCATATTCAAATTTTGAATTTGAATCAAGAACATTTAATGTTTGTAAGGCTATTAGAGCCACAAGGTTGTGCCTATATGCAGGCTTTAGATGTAGATAGCCTTAATGGTTGTAAGGCTGGATCTAGCTCCGATTCTGGACTAGACAGCCCATTCATTGTAAATTCAATGTAATTGAATAGAGTAGGTAGCTTGGAGGGAAGAGCTTGAAGAGCCCCCTCATGTAAAAGATCTTGGATCTTATTTTGAATGAGAGAAAAAAAAAGGTAGCAAGAAAATAGAGAAGAGAGMAGAGAGAAGGAGCCGAGACTCTGTCAAAGTCTGAGCTYAGGAACACCTTGTAAAGGAGGCATTTGATATTAATACAAACCAGAGCAGTTTTTCCTGCATATTTTCTATGTTGTGTGAATGTCTATGTGTGTCCTATTTATGTTGTGAATGTATGTTGTAGATGTGCCTTTACAGGGACAGATAGTTTTTGCTATCTATAGAGTTCTTTGATTTCAGGTTGGATTTCTTTGAGACTTCATGCTAAGAGGGGGTTACAGAACACTACGGGTTCTGATAATCAGTGCTTAGAGAGCACTTCCAATTCTGCGGAATTTGGACAAGGACGTGCTAGGAGGGCACACCAACTGAAATCATTGACTCAGAGGAAGACCTCAAGGTTTTTGAACACCTTGGAGGCAAAACTATGTAGAGGAAGACACAGTGGAAGATAGAATCATTGCGGGATTCTGCAAGAACTCTGCCAGGTGGACATTTAGTAGATGCACGGGTTGCATTGAGGAGGAGCTCCATTGTGAGTTCAAGAAGAAAACAGAGTCACTGAGAGAACTCTGGGGAAACTCTGCCAGGAGGGCATTGAGTCAGTGTGCAGATAGAGCACAAAAGGAAATAACTCTTTTGAGTTCTGGAATAGAAGAAGAGTCCAAGGAAGGATCTTCATAGGGTTGTTGAACACCCTGCAGACTCAGCAAGAATTTTCTTGAGCAAGAGAGTGTCAGGAGGGCATTAGATTCTCCATATGAGGGAGAAGGAGAAAGGGTTAATTCCTTAGAGGTAGAAGCTACAGGAAAAGCTCAGAAGAGATAGCACCTTCGGGCATGCAAAGACTCTGCAAGGAGCACAGAAGTCAAAGAATCCTTTGAGGATTCAAGGAGAGAAGCTTAGGAGGAGTAGTTCTTTCATGCACAGAGCCATAGTTGTAGAAGTCATAGAGTCCAAGGAACTCTTTGGAGAGTTTAGAATCCCAAAATATTAGGAGGGACAACATATTTGAGAACGTAGATGAGACTCAATGGTGTAGAGCTCGCAGAGGAAAAGAAAAGGTCAAAGCCTTTTGGAATTTGGAAAATCTTCCAATGTTTGGGAAGAAAGCACAAGCTCAAGGGGAGAGCACAACTGTCATCGAATCAGGCCAAAGGGAGATCTAGACCATTGAAGTTTTCATGT
>JASDQU010318675.1:695-13224 GCA_032191745.1 Picea mariana
GATTCAAAGGCCCTAACCCTTTTGAGATTTCTTCGCAAACTCAAGTCTTCAAGGAGACTCGTGCATGCACTCCTTGCAGCAATCCTTCAAATACTTCAGCGTACTTGAACTCACGACTCTGTGCACTTTATTTGCAATAGCAGTCCTTCAATCTCTCAACCTTAGTTGATAAGTTCTAAGGTCTCGACCAGCCTGCGCACACCTTGCATGGCTTCTGTGCTTATCTTACACTTCTTCTGAAATGAGAACAACGATATCCCTCTTGAGCTTTTAGAGATAAAATCTGAACCTTTGTCAACTCACTCCTTGCGGACATTTCACTGCACTTCTTGCAGGAACTCTCTCACTCAGGAAGAGAAACAATTTAAACTCATTCTCTCTCTCTCTCTCAGACTTCAAACACTTAACATGAAATCATACATACATATCATATCAACAAATGTATGACATAGAGAATAAAACAACCATAAGCAAATCAATTGGCATGTATACACATAAAGAATCATAACACCATGAATTTGAATCAAAGCTTCATATATTAATTCAGAACTTATGTACATGGGTTCTTCTCTATAACTCTCTTCTACAACTCTCCTCTTCTCTATGCTAATGTGCTTAATTGATCTAATTCTGATTGATACAATGATACAAAGATGAGGGTGTCTATAGTCGTTTTCCCTCCTATTCCTAAAACTGTCTAATCTGGAATTTAAATCTACCTACTTTCATTAACTGGGCATAAATGCCTTTTACATCGACAGATGAGAGCAGATTGCTCAAGATCTATTTACAATCACTTATTCATAAATGCGTGTATGCCTTCCTTAACTATTTCATTAATATTCCTTCCTTAGTCTTTCAAAATATTTCAAAACATTTTCAACATGTGTAAAAATGCGTTGCGCTCATCCCAGTTGTCTTCCGCCTCCACACTCGCTTGTTGCTGGCGATGCTCCTGCATCACTTCCTCACAAGAACAGAATCAAGAAGACTCTTCCATCAAGATGGAATCACAAGAATAGGTACCAAAATTATTTCTTTCAATATTGTTATTCTTTCAATGGTTTTGGTCATAAAGCAATAGAGTGTAGAACAAATGTAAGAGGTGGTTACACGAGGGACAACAATAGATATACCCATGGATTCTCAAGAATAAATTACAACTCATTTCCCCCTTTGTTGAACTATAACATCATATGTTATAACTGAAATAATTATGGGCATATAGAAAAATTCTACAGAAATGATTTTAGAAAAATCAGAAAGAGGAAGCTCCAACAATCATGAAAAGAAATCAAGAACAAAGGGGGAAAAAAAAATACTTGTTCATTCAAGATGCACTACGTGCACAAAATAATAAGGATAAGTGGTATATTGACAATGGGTTCTCTAGTCACGTGACAAGAGATAGAACAAAGTTTATCACCCTAAAGAAAAATGAAGGAAACATTAACTTTGGAGACAATGGTGTTTCAAAGATAGTTGGAAAGGGCACTCTTAGTCTTGACAATGGAAGAGCTAAGGTTGAAAAGGTTATGTGTGTTGAAAACTTGAAGCATAATATTCTTAGTGTAATCCAGATGTGTGATGAAGGACACACTCTTACTTTTGACTCCCAAGCATGTGAGATCAGAAAACAAAATTCAAGCAAGCTGATTGCAAAAGCAATCAGAACCTCAAACAATGTATATATTCTTGATGATATTGATGGAAAAAAATGTTTCATGGGGAAAACAGATGAAATTTAGTTGTGGAATAAAAGAATGGACCACATGAATTTTGAAAATATGGTAAAAAATAGTACCAAACAAGCAATAAGAGATATGCCAAAGATCACAAAACCCTCAAGCAGTGCCAACATGGAAAACGATGAAGGGTGAGCTTCAAGATAAAGGAATATGCAACATCCAAGCCATTGGAAGTTGTCCATACAGATATCCATGGAACAACAAGAACAAAAGTCTTGCAAGGAGAAAGCTACTTTATGTTGTTCATTAATGATTATATAAGGATGACTTGGGTTACCTTTCTTAAAAATAGATTAGAGGCATTTGAAAAAATTAAAGCATTCACAATTTTAGTTGAGAATGAGACTGATTTGAAAATCAAATGTCTAAGGTCGGATAATGGAGGTGAATTTGAATACTTATGTGAAGCTCATGGAATAAGAAGACAATATTCAGTTGCAAGAACTCCTCAACAAAATGGAGTAGTTGAAAGAAAAAAACAGACATATATAAGAAAGTGACAGGACAATGTTAAATGAAGTAAGATTGCCAGACAACTTTTGGAGAGAAGCAATTTACATTGTTGTATACATTCTAAACAAAGGGAAAATCATATTCAATAATGACAAGACACCCTATGAACTATGGAAAGGTTGACCAACATCTGTCAACACTTCATAATCTTTGGAAGCAAGTGTTACATCAAACAAGATGATGAGGATATATGCAAGTTTGACTGAAGAGAAGATAAAGGAATTTTTCTTGGTTATTCACCAAGAAGCAAAGCATATAGATGTTATAACAAAAGGCTACATAAGATTGTTGAAAGCATAAATGTCAAAATATATGAAGAAAGACCACACAAGAACCAACTGGAAGAAGAAGAAATAGATTGTAACAAAGAAGAAAAACAAGAATATGATGAAGAACAAGAACAATAAAATAAATAATATTAAGAAGAAACATAATGCCAAGACACACAAACACCATCTAGGTTTGTGCAGAAAAATCATCCCGAAAAATTAATTCTTGATGACAAAAATGATAAGAATCGGACTATGAGAAAAATGGCAAGCAATTTTGAACAAGTAAATCTCTCATTGCTTTCCAAAATAGAGCCTAAATGTTTTGTAGAAGCCAATAATGATCAACATTGGGTAAATGCTATGGAAGAAGAGCTAAACTAGATTGAAAAAAAATCAGACATGGGAACTTGTTCCAAAACCCAAAGACAAGAATGTGATTGATACAAAGTGGGTATTCAAAAATAAGTTGAAAGAAGAAGGAAAAATGGTAAGAAATAAAGTTATACTTGTGTGTAAAGGGTATGCTCAAGTAGAAGGCATTGACTTCGAAGAACCTTTTCTCCTGTGCAATATTAGAATCCATTAGATTGTTTTTAGCATTTGCTAGCTTTAATAAATTCAAAGTATATCAGATGGATGTCAAGTCAACATTCATAAATGGAGATTTTGGGGGAGAAGTGTACATTGAAGAGCCCGAAGGATTCTCATTATCAAAAAATGAAGACTATGTTTGTAGATTGAAGAAAACACTTTATGGATTAAAGCAAGCTCCCAGAGCATGGTATTCAAGACTTGATAAGTACTTAGAACAACAAGGTTTCAGAAGAGGAACAACATATAACAATCTCTACATAAAAATAAGTCATGAAGATATGTTAATTATTGTGGTATATGTGGATGATATCATTTTTGGAAGTAATGTTAATCAAGTGAGTGAAACTTTTGTTGAAGAAATGAAAAAATAATTTGAGATGTCCATGCTTGGAGAATTGTCATTCTTTATAGGACTAGATATTTCTCAAACCCGCAAAGGCATATTAATTTTTCAGACCAAATATATAAATATATGTTGAAGAAGTTTGAAATGGGAGATTGTAAACTTGTCAGCACACCCATGGTCACTAGTTGTAAGCTAAGTAAAGAACACGAATAAAAGGAAGTAAATAAACTGTATACAAATCAATGATAGGCATTCTCCTGTATGTGGCAGCTTCAAGACCATATATTATTTAGGAAGTGGGGTTAGTTGGAAGGTTTCAGGAAACACCAAAGGAAAGACACGTGCAAGAAGAAAAAATAATATTCATATATCTGAAAGGCACATTGGATTTTGGTTTATGATATCCCACAGGTAAATATTTTACTCTGACACCTTACACAAATGCATATTGGGAAGGCATTGTGGATGACAAGAAAAAAAGCAATGGTGGATAACTCTTCTGGGGAAACAGTCTAGTATATTAGTTCAACAACAAGTAATCCTCGATCTCTTTATCCATAATAGAAACATAATACATTGCAGCAACATCATGCTGTACACAAGTGCTCTGGATGAAGTAAACATTGCAGGAAATTAAGGTAGAGTACGATCATCCCATATCAATTCTATGTGACAATACCAATGCAATAAACATTTCAAAGAATCCAATCATGCATTCAAAGACAAAACACATTCCAATCAAATATCACTTATTAAGAGAGAAATTCACCGAACAAAATGTCAAGCTAGAATATATTGGCACAAAGGAACATGTTGTTGATATCTTTACAAACCTTATTCCTAGAGAAGTATTTGAGTATCTTAGATAGAAATTAGGGATGGTACATATGTCATCCAATCACTGAAGCACTACTAGAGGAGCACAAGCTCGGAGGGATCTATAGAAAAACAAAAAGGTTGTTGGTGGAAGATCATAAAATGAAGAGAACAGTGCAAGGGGGAGAATATCCATTTGTCGTTGATGTCAAAGGGGGAGAGTACAGAGAAAGGGGGAGTTGCAGAAAGAGATAAGGTTGTTGGTTGCATAATAGAGAATAAGGAGTATATCATAAGGGGGATAAAATCATTTTTTCATTGATGTCAAAGGGGGAGAGTACAAAGAAAGGGGGAGATTTGCATAATGAAATAATTGGAAATAAAAATTGTCGGAGTATCAGAATTGTAAGGGTTTCCATCAATGAAAAGGGGAGCGATTAATGAAATAATGTTGTCATTGATGTCAAATACAAAGGGAAACTATGCCTCTGTGTGATTTGTTAAACATAGGGAGACTATGAATACATTTGTGTGTTGCATTGATGTGCCTATGTGTATTTACCCTGAGTTATGAAGGCGTGAAGACTGTGTGTGGGAAGTCAATCCAAATAAATTCAAGCTACAAAGAAAGAGTAGTGAAATTGAATGTTGGACGAGACAACCCCATTGAAGAAGAATAGAGGGATGAGACCGATGAGGTGTGTCGAGTAAAAGTTCAGTAGAACCATGGAACTAATAATGGGAAGAAGATCTGACCACTGGAAGTGATTAACTAGACTAGGAGCACCAAAATTATATATCCCACATTCATAAGGAGAATTGATTTCAAAAGGTTTGCAAAGACATGGTTACATGGTTTAAACAAAGAACAAGCTAGTTACATGGTGCCCCAATGATCCAATATCTCCATATTGGATATCGAAAGAGTGGAACATAAGTGCAATGTTGAAATCCTGGTGGGGCGATAGGCTGATGCCCTGAAGGGCCAGCTCAGATGCCATGTCATAACCATGTACGAAACCAAGAAAATGTCATGTTTCAAGTGCTGAGTCAGCATGGAATATGAACAAGAAACGAAGGAAGTGATGATGTCATGACCACAAAAATGCCACATCAGTACCACAACAGATGCCACGTCATCCAATACACGTGGAAAGGAATCCGCATAGAATAATGCATCAACAATATCGCATATTGGATACCAGAAAAATGGAGGAACATGGTTTCGTTGAAGCTCTGGGGGTCTGGTGGGATGATAGCCTAGTGCCACGATGAGCACCATATATTTCATTGTAATTGGGTCACATGTCACAAGAATATTGGACCAGGTGAGTACCAGTATATTAGATACTAAAAGAATGAAATATGCATGGTTAAAGGATTGGGGTCTGATAGCTCGATAACCTAGTGGTCCTAATATCCGGGGAATGCAGAAAAAATCAACAGATGAGATTGAATTAGAGTCTAGTTCGAATGGTTTTTGAGTGTCAGGGTCATGTTGAGTGTTCCGGTAGCCAGCGATTTCATATCTACAGTGGACATTTAGTTAGAGGTATGATCAGATGGTTGTGGTAGGTTGAAGGTTTATGCCATGAGAAAATAGATCAATGATGGAGTGTTGATCAAGGAAATTATCTGAAAACTACTTAGCGTCGAGGTTTGAGCTGAGACTAGAGAACAAATATACGATTGGCATTCAATCTAAGGACCAAATCATACAGTTGCTGAGTTTCAAGGGTAAGTGAGAAGATCATGTGCGATAGAAGGAATTTGGAATCGGTTTTCATGGAGGACTTTCACAACCTGATTTGAAGGAGAATCCAAATATCTAGAGCCAACCCCATGAGCATATTATTTATGTGGACAAATCCGTGGAGATATGGAGTGTATAAATAAAAATCCCACAAATTTTTGATATGAAGTGAGGAGTGAAAGGATGTGTATGTGAGAGTAAGAGAGTTGAAGCTCTAATACTCCGAGATCCGAGGATACAAGAGAATGAAAGAGAAAGAAATGTAATTTTTTAAGGGTGGCTAGGAGGTGCAAGGTCTAAAGAATTTATGAAATCAAGCAAATTGTGAACCAAAGGATAGTGTTGTGACAATAGAGACAGAGAAATAGATTATTCAGGTGAAGGCTTGAAGTAAACATTTGATTTGGTATTGTTGACAGTTTGAGGAGATTGGTGTCTCCAGTAGGTTTGTTCCTACATCTTGTTGAGTTGATGCTCAGCTAAGGGGATTGGTGTGTCCTACAGGTTGGTGCCTACAAATATTGTAGCTTTAGGTTGGTTCCTACAGTCATTGTTGAGTTTGTGCTCATATGAGGAGATCCGTGTCTCTTGTAGGTTGGTGTCTGCAAACATTGTAATAGTAGGTTGGTGCCTACATGATATTATAAAGATATATTTTGTGGTTTTCTCCCATTTTGGGTTTCCACGTTAAGTATTGTGGTTTGTATGGTTGTATATGTATTCATCATTAACTGCTTATGGATGGTAAAGTAATAAAATGATAAATATTGTAAGAAAAGAAAAAAAGGCCTATATTGATTCACCCCCCCCTCAGTATAAGTAAGTGTCCCAACAATATCTACATCATTCGATCGAGTAGTGATAGGTTGGACAATAAACCAACAATTGAAGGAAGTTGGACAGTGGATTGACCAATTGATAAATCAACTACAATTTGGATGCATGGAAGGTCAAGTCGAGCATCCTTGTTGAGATGAATAGATAGTGCATATTTGACATAGTCAACTTTAACCACCAACGGTTGTATGTGGATAAGATCTTTCTGATTCCAAGGATGTTGGTTAGATATTTAAGCTATAAATAACATAACCTATGGGTCATTGTCAAGTGATATAAATGTACAATATATTGAGTTGAACTTATGTGAAGATGTTCAAAATGCATTGTGATGTTATGATCACAATGCCCCATGCTTAAGTGTTGTAACGGTGTCTTTAGACACAACCTATTGTATTTGAATTGTTTTCCTAGTGACCCACCAAGTCTATTTCCCTACAAGTGCAGAGTTATAAGTAACTATGTTGTAGCTTCAAGCTTGAGCTACTCTCAAATTCTTTCCACGGACCTAAAATTCTCTCTTAACAGAGTCTGAAACTATGTATTATGTACCAGTCCCGATAGGTTCTTATTTATAGCACTCAAAACTTGGACACTTATCCTCTTCGAAACCAACTGTTAGAACCCCGTGTTGAATTCCCAAGCACCTTTCTCTCATTCGGATCTAAGCCATTTTTCTTCCACGAGTTCTTATGTTGTGATCAAGTGCTTATTCTCATAAGTGCTTAAGCCTCTTTTGTTCATATAACCAAATGCTAAGAACCACATGCTAAAATCCACAGATGTACGCAATCAATCTGGATCGTTGATCCTAAATTTTATCAACGATCAACGAGAGGTATAATGTCCACCGTCGATATGGATCTCGGATCCAATCAGGACCATTGATCTATCCTTAATTAAACTCAATATAAATCGTAGGGCCACCACATAATTTAATTACTCTGGAACCTTACTTCCATGCGTCTTCTCTGGAGTGGGGCTCTAACATCAGCCTGACATATCTTTATGTCAAGATGTCAGAAATTTTAGCACTTTCCAACTACCAAAACTCTCGATGGCCGAAGGACGCTATATTGAGAGTCATCAATCTTCAAGGTCGCATATCCAATCTGGGTCATCCGATCTCCTTTAAGTCTATTTTTTCCATGTGTGTCGGACCACCATATCTTGTGACCTTGGAGGATTGGATTCACTTTTATATCAGTCGTAGATTTGAACTAAGAGATCTAATCTTTGTCGTCGATCTATATTCCAAGGTTTACCACGACAACCGTATGTTGTGGGACCTTATCTACACATGTCGCTTCCTAAATTGAATTTCTTATGTTATCTTGATGCTTTTCATCATTGGGACCTCAGGACGTTTAGGCCCTCCAACATCCTAAAACTTACATTGCCCGCAGTCCACAATAATGAGGACCATCAATCTAATTATGAAATGAACAGTCACTATTTCACCATATTAAAGTATAGAATATGGGAACTTTAGACCTTCGATCTAGCAACTTTATCCCATATCTAATATTGGTTGTTGATTCCTTCTAAATGTGGATTTGTCTCTCCCTTAACTTCCTCATATCTTCTAACTCCCGATACAACTTTTTTCCATCGATCTGGTTCTGGAATGGAAGGCCAAATCTTAATCTCACCACCAATTGTCGGGACTTTGTAGAATCCTTCTAAATTTGATCTAATGACTTCTATTTATCATCAGAATGATCCAACGGTTGTTGTTCCTTGATGTTTACAAAGGCTTCTTTGGTCTCTAGTTCACCTTGTGCACAGAACAATCTTCGACCTCTATTCATCCACGACTCTAAAGAACTTATCCCAATCTTTCTTCGATTAGGATCATCGATCTCTTCAATGATCCTAATTGAAGGCACGATATATCCTCTTTCTTTGATCGAGGTTTTAACACAACTAAACCCCGAAACCTGCAACTAACATTTTATGAGTTCGGTATGGATTTCACCCATTTAACAGAGGATCGTTAATACATTAGGAAGATATCCAATTCTCACATAGACACAAAGGTCCCATAAACAAGAAGATTCTAATAATGAATATATACATAAATTACATAAGGCCCTCTCGCCTTACTAGACTGATTTACATTCATTTGTCCTTTGTTCAACCTTTTGGCCACTATTGGCCTTTTACTCACACTCAATCTTTCTCTATCTCTAACTCATTCAAATCCCTATCTCATTCATCAATGCTTGTAGGCTTACAAAATATACAATACAGGGTTGAAATATGAATTAGTTCAGCTCCACAAAATCCTCACTTTGACAACTCATAGGATCTTTCAGATCCATAAAATCCTCAAGATATCTAGAACTCACCCTAATACCTCTCTAAATATTACAAATTCTCAAACTCTACTAAAAAAGGAAGATTTGACTACATTTCAATCTCTGCAATCTCTCCCACACAAGGCTTCTATAACTTAATTAAAACATAGGAAATTACAATAAGTTTAAATTAGGGAACCCACTCCCTTAGTAAAATCAAAGACCCCTAGGTGTAATCAACAAGGTTTTTTTGGGAGGTAAAATTCCCCTACATCAATTCCTCTTTGATTATCTAGAGTTATGGTTATTTTCTCCGTATCAGGTTACACCCAATCCCCAACAACATAACACATACATTTAGATAACAAAACACATTAGGAAAGAAATTGGACATGCCTTCAAATTTTCAGTAGTTGTTAAAACATAATTCTTCTCCAACACCTCCAACATTGAATTCTTGGTCCACCTTTTGAGAATCTCCCATGTTCTATCCATGGAAACTATATATATACAATATTACCCTCACCTCAAACAAGCCAATGAAAATAACCAACTACCTAGTAAAATCCCTCCAATTTTCCTCAAAACCCCTCTCTTCTACAAAATTAGGCCCCTTAATCACCAATTGAAAATTTTCAAATACCTCAATTGCCTCCTAGGTTGACCCCTTCTCACCAAATCATCTCAATTCTTCACAAAAATTAAACCACCACAGTATTTCACACCCATTGATTTAGGGTTTCATGGCCAAAACACTCTCTTCTACCAAATTAACCTCCTAATTCACAATTAAAACTATCAATTAGATCAAATGCCTCTTAGACCAACCCCTTCCCACCAAATCCTCTCAATGAACCACTACACTATTTCACACCCACCACAAGTTCAAGGTTTCATGGCCATGGCCAATTAAAGAGCAAATGGAAAATGAATCTTTGTTTGTGTTTTCTTTTTGTTGTTTTTTATTATATGTTATTTTCATTTGTTTTATTTTTGTTTTATAATATTATTTTCTTTTATTTATTAATATAACTATAACTAATCATATATATATACTATAGGTTAATATATTTTATATACAAGCTATACTTATAAGTGTGTTATAGCTATAAGTTATGTATTTTATATGTTCTAGTTATAAATGTATATAATATATAAGTATATGTTTTCATTCATGGGCCATTGACATTAAGCTAGCCAGAGAAATGTGGGATAGGATCAAGTTGCAATTCAATAGTATGTAAATAATTATATTGCAAATCGTATAATTGGATGTGGTGTCACAAAGCATAGGTGGCACATCCATGGATACTACAAAAATTAATTCGACATGCAAAAACCTAGTCATGAACATGTTAAAGAATGCTAAAATGACTACAGTACCAAAATAACTCAATTACATATAAGATGTAAGAAATACTATCCCAGTGAGTTAGCTCAAGTGGCTGAGTGTTTTGTTTTACAAGCAAGAGGTCTCGGGGTCAACTCCCCGAGTATATATACTATAGAGATTGTCGAGCCTCACTTGATGTCCCCACTGGGTTAGGTTACCAAAAATGAAACCATTCAATTTACTTCATGTACCATCCTCGAAATGAGGAGAAGTACCTAGAGGGTTTCCTAGGATATGTAGTCCATCGAAAAAAAAAGTTAAGAAATACTTCTAATTTATAATCATATAATCATTATCTATTCATAAGTGCTTATCCCCGATCTATATTATCATTTTAGGTTGGTCATTTATATCCATGTCACTTAAGTTGCTCAAATTTGCAAGTATTTATCTTATAAAAAATGGACCAACTAACTATTTTGGTCACGTAGTCACAAATTTTTCATTTTGTACCGAAGAGCATGCACGCTAGTTGCTAAAGGGATACATGTGTATTGTGCATAGATTGTAGAAAAACAACATGTATGCACAACAAAGTGCATGCAAGCTATTAAAAGGCAACGCATGCAGTGTTTCCACTACTACATGTGACTATCAATAAATAAATCTATGTGCATAAACAAAATAGGGTAGAAAAATAAAAGATCACCTTAAATAGAAGCTAATTTCCAACTCCTTGGGTTGTAAAGAAACGAACTAGTAGAGTCAAAAGTTTCTAATATTTAATCCAAATAGAAATTGAAAAAAACAACCCAAAAGGAATATTTCAAAGAATCCTCCATAATGGAGTTGTCAATTCTATTATAGGGATTTTCACTATTCTAAGTATGGATTCCCCATGAGAGGGTTGGAATCTCAATGATGAAGTAAAAAATACATATACAATCAAGATTTCCATGAAGTTAGTGTTTTATAATAGAAATGCAATGAGAATAAGAATGAGGAATACTTGGTAGATGGTGTTTGGGCTTGATTTCTATGAGCAACTTGTTCAATAGGATTTCAGTACAAGACTTCCATGTGTACCTACACACAATCTATCTAATTATACCTTTCTCCTTTCCAAATTAACATTTCAAATAAGTAAGGTAAATTGCAAAACATAAATTCTAACTAGTTTCAAATCAATAGTTCAATCATAATTTCATCATTCTAGTATAATGAATATAACCAAAATAATACAAGGAATTAAGGAGGGGGAGTTGCGGGAAGAATAAATATCTATATTAATTACACAACGTGTATACAACAAGAGATTTTTACCCAATCATATTGCAACACCTCCATCACCCAAGTCAAGGTTCCTCCATCCCCAACCACTTGATCAAGATATCTCTTTACAAGGAAACATATCTTACTATGGTAGGGAAGCGAAGAGAGACTCAACAAATCCTATTTATGAATTAGTCAAACTTGGAGAACTTTGATGGTTCTGCAAAAGAAGAGGATGAGGGCAAAGGAAATTTAGCAAGGCTTATGTAGTTTCTCCAACCTAAGGGTGTGGTGTGTCAACATGTCTTTTTTCTACCTTGAATATTATCTTCTTCATATGGAGAAAAGTTGGTTATAGTTAGAAGATGGGATATGGGTTGTACATGTGTATGACCTCCATGTCTTTAGCTCAAAACCCATACTTTTTCATGTTATTCCATTTTGAATGTGCACGTAGACTACTAACTAACAACTTGCATGCACAAAAAAAACATGCATGAGTTGCACCACTGCAAGGTGTGAGTATAAGAGAAGAAGCTTCATAACTTGCCCAAAGAATTTGCAACTTCTTGGATCAACATATTAAAATGTCCTAAATCAACTCATTTAATCATGATGACCAAACATATCTGTAACAAGTACTACAATGAGTTCTTTCCCACTCATAAATCAAAATTTATAACTAATATTAAAGAATACAAATATATATACACAAAATATAGTAATAAATATTATTTAAAAGTAG
>JASDQU010318676.1:1158-13223 GCA_032191745.1 Picea mariana
GTGACAAAGGAACTAAATGATGGAAAAATTTGCACAGATCCTTTAGCGGCTTCCCACAGGAGAAGCATCTTCATCAAGCGACCATGCAATCCCCTTCAAGGTGCAGGTAAATTTTGATATTCCATTATTTGAAGGTTGAATTTGCTCGAAGGGTATTTTTTGATCCACAATTTTTTTGATAGGGAAAATATTACTTTTTCACTCATCAAGGTCATCCCCCATGTTAAGGATTGGTGGGACACTTACACTGAGCAAAGGGCCATAGAGGAATCTGCAATATTTGTGGTTTCCCCTACATGGGATTCCTTCTGGGATGCCATTAAAGAATAATACTACCCTGTTGGAAGCTACGAGGACCAATACACTAGATGGACCACCCTGCGTTAAGAAAGGGACCAGACAATAATGGATTTCACCAATATTTTCCTTACCATGCACACCAAATTGGGTATCAAAGACTTTGAGCGAAATATGGTGCTCAAATACCGCGGTTTTTTGCATAGATACATTCAAACATAAATGGAGTTTCTAGACATCGCCTCATTGGGTACGACTTATAGATACATTGTCAATATTGAGTAGAAATTTAAGCAGAAGAGGCGAGAGTTTGGATTTGCAAACTCCTCATAGTCAAGGCAGGGCAAAGGCGGCCCCAACCCACATAGCAAGGGACAGAGAAAACATGGCCACTCTCAGGACAACTAGTCCAACCTGCAACACAATAACAAAAATGAGAAGACGAAGAAGGACACAGGAAAATGGTGTGAGTACCATAAAATCCCATAGAACAACACTAAAGAGTTTCACTCCAACAAGTCACTCGTGGTTGAGTTGAAGGCTTCCGAGTGAGAGGCCGATTATGATTCTGAATCAAATCCCGAAGGAGTGAAGTAGATTATCGATGTTGAACCTAATTCCATTTTCACTACCACCAAATTCCAACCAAGTGAACCAGAAGAACCAGAGGAAGGGGAATGCCTCTTTCACTCACAAATGTGGGTAAAGGGGGTTCTGCTTCATTTCATTGTCGATAGCGACATTCATAAGAAACTAATTTCAACAGAGGTCATCAAGTAGTTGGACCTGTCGATGACACTACACCTACATCCCTATGCCATCGGATGGATTCTCCAAGAAAGAGATCTTCGTGTTAGCCAATAATGTACTCTACCCTACGACATCAAGCCTTTCAAAAATGAGGTATTGTCTGATATTTCTCCCCTTGAAGTTTGTGATGTTCTTTTAGGACAAGCATATTTGTGGAAGCGTCATGATGTGTTTGAGTCTAGACCCTACAGTGTTATTATTACTTTGGGTAGACAATTGTACATAATACGAGAGGTAGCTCTGCCTACTGCTATTTATTTAATCTCTGCGAAGCAATCCAGTAAGGTCATTTCATAGAACGGGAAGTTTGTCTTCTTTGTGATCTGTGCTCATAGTAAGAAGAATATCGCTACCACATTTTTGGCCTCTACACAAAGCCTCTCTTTGCAGCAGAAGTAAGTGGATGGGATCGTGGAAGAGTATAAAGACATCTTCTCCTCACCCATCGGGGTACTGATGCACTGCCAAGTCAAGCATCCAATTGATCTGACCCCTGGTGCACCTCTTCCTAATGGACCAGTCTATCATCGCTTATTGATGGAAAATGATGAAATCAGGTGTTAGATCTAAGAGATTCTTAAAAAGGGGCATATCATACCCAAATCATCCCCTTGTGGAAGCCCAATTGTACTGGTGCAAAAGAAGGACAAGACCTGGTGAATTTTCATTGATTACATAGCCTTAAACAAAATCACATTCAGGAATCGATACCCAATTCCCAGAATTGATGACATTCTTGACCAACTCAAGGGGGGAAATTTCTTCAACAAGATTGACCTAAAGTCTGGCTACCACCAAGTTCCCATCAAACCATCTGATGTATGGAAGACAACCTTTAAATCTAAATAAGGTCTCTTCGAATGCCTGGTCATGCCCTTTGTCTTAACAAATGCACCAACCACCTTCATGAGGTTGATAGATGATGTATTAAGACCCTTCACCAAATATTTTGTGGTGGTATATTTGGATGACATCCTCATCTTCAATAGAACTGGGGATGAGCACATGCGACATACTCAACAGGTTTTGAGCACTCTGGGACAACACAAGCTATATGCCAACTTGGAAAAATGCTCCTTTGGCATGAAAAAGGTCCAATACTTGGGCTACATTATTGATGAGCATGGGTCACATGTTGATCCAACTAAGATCCAAGTCATTCGTGACTGGACAGCCCTAACCACACTAACCAAGCTTCAGAGCTTCTTGGGATTGGCCAACTTCTACTGACGGTTCATTTTGGGATTCTCCCATATTGCATGGGCCCTCATCTAGGTGACCAAGGGTAGTGATAGGGAAAATTTTGTGTGGGGTAAGGAAAAAAAATGAGCATTCGATGATCTGAAGCATCTCTTGTGCTCATCTCCAGTACTCTCCTTTCCCGATCTACAACAACCATTTGAGATTGAGACTGATTCATCTGACTATGTTGTAGGCACAGTTCTCACTCAGCATGGTCATCCGGTGGCATACCATAGTGAGACACTCTCAAATACTATCTAGAAATACCCCACCTATGACAAGGAAATGCATTCCATTGTACAATCATGTCGTCAATGGAAACATTACATTCTAGGAAACATTACTGCTGTAGGTAGGTGGACCACTTCTGATGGAGATCATTCTGCAATTTCCCCTGTGTCTGTATGAACTACAGAGGATTTGGGAAGCCCACTACATTTGGATGGAGGGACATTTTGGCGTGGATAAAACTATGGTCGTTCTTCAAAAACATTTTTATTGGCCAAAACTTCGATAGGATGTCAGTAAGTATATCCTATCTTGCACTTATTGTGCCATTTCCAAGCCATCCATCAAGAAGCAAGGCTTATACGCCCCTCTTCCTACTCACAAGAAGCCTTGGGAATCCATATCCATGGATTAAATGTTTGTCCTTCCATCCACCAAGCAAGGAAATTATTGTGTATTTGTGTTCATTGATTAGGTTTTGAAGATGGCCATCCTCACAGTCTGCAAGAAGAATATCACAAGGACAGATACTTCCAAGATCTTCTTCGAACGAGTGTGGGTCCATTTTGGGATACCACAGAACATCATCTTTGACCGGGACAACAGGTTCCTCAACACATTTTGGTCGAGTCTCTAGTCATTGTTGGACACCAAGCTCACTAAATCCACTTCTTTCCACCCCCAAATAGATGTCCAAACAAAGCTCGTTAATCAAATGATTTTTCACATCCTACACATGTACAACTCTAAGCATCCATGTACATCGGATGAGAGTCTCCCATATGTTCAACAAAGTTACAACAGGGCTCTCCATAGCTCCACCGACCATAGCCCATTTAAGGTGGTGTTGGGATTCCAATCCTTGGGTCCCATTGATGTTGCACTACCTCTTTCCACCACACAAACATACTCTTCCCATGTTCAGTCGGAGACCAAAAAATCCACTAGATTTATTGAGAAGATTCAACACATCCGCCAACAGGTCCATGTTATTTTGTAGAAATCAAATTCTAAGTACAAGTAGTGCCATGATCAACATAGGGTACCACACCAGTTTTAGGTTGGATACAAAGTCCGGTTTCATTTGCAGAAGGAGATTCTCACAGGGCCCCATCGGGAGCTCTGCCCACTTCACTATAGGACTTACACTATCACCAAGGTTGTGGGTAGCAATGATTTTGAGCTCAACACTCCACCCTTCCTTGGCTTGCACCTAGTGTTCAATGTGGACCTCCTTCGACCATATTTTCCACCATTATTGGATACCTCAGAGACCACTGAACAATTGACACCAACAGAGCTCAACCTTGACTGCATGGAACAAGAATCCACTGATCAGATAGTGGACACACAGGTCAAGGGAACTCACCAACAGAGGATCCATATTTATCGGGTTGTCAAGGTAGGGCAACTCCTACACCAAGGAAAGTGGCTCACTTGGGTCCAAATTTAGCAAAAGTTTCCTCACCTGATGGGGGAACTCAATGCAATGGATACCATCACTTCCTAAGGGGGGAGGACTGATCTAGGTGGATATTGGTGGCCACCTACCTATTCCAATTGACTCCTCTTGACAATTTTAGTTCAACACGTTCTTTTGTACTTCTTTGTAATGGTGGGTTCTACACTTCTAGGGCTTTCTGAAGCCCCGTGCATCTTCTAGGTGGATACTGGTGTCCTCCCACCTAATTCAATTGGATTATTTTGTATGTTTTCATGTCAACGCATCTTGTTATACTTACAAGGCTATTTTGGGGCCCTTAACAATGCTTGTTTGGATCACCATAGACAAACTGTAGATGGAGTTAGAGTTTGACGACGTAATGTGTATTTCTTCAAAAGAACTTTCAAACGGGTTATCACGTGCCTAAAATGGAGGTCATATGCAAAAGTTATGACCCTAGGAAGTGGAGGTACCAACTTACCCATAGGGGCCCACATAACTTTTGGTGTTTCACCTCCTAGGATTAGGTTTTTGGATGTCTATGGTTTTGGAATTCATGAGTAATATCAAAAAGGCCTCTGGAGCCTCATTGTAATCATTCTGCTCAGGGGGATGCATGTAGCAACTGCATCTCTTCTAAGAGATAACTACCACCATTACAACAAGTGTTTCAGTTCTGTAGTTTTACAGTTTCGACTTATTTCATTTATTCAATAGAAGATATTGTTCACTGGATGTCTGTGTTGTTCTTCCTATATCCATGTTTATTGTATTCAGTCTGTTAATCGGTTCGTTCCACTCCTAAACCTAAATCAAAATTCCTATCACTCGAGTAGTAACAAGCGAGCTTTATTTAGTTTGTGCTCATCCCAAAACCACCATGTTGGTTTGTGGTTTTCCTTAAGCCTCCATTTAGTAGAAGACTTTCTATAGAATCCCCAACCCCAAGCTAGGACATGCCACTCAACAATTCCTCCTATGATACCATTTAATTTATAACATGCTCTGCATATGCTGTAATTAAGAAACGAAAACAAAATACAATTCATGCACAAACCTGCATAGTAAAACATACATAATTTTATATAAGCATTCACACAGTAAATAACATAAAAACACAAATAAAATAACACTTTTTATTAATTCACCAACTGCATGCAAACCTCAAACTTTCCTCCTAACCATAGACTCTGTTGGTCACAAACTCTCAGCAATAGGTCACCCCCGAGTTGACACTAGAAACTCCACCATGGAAGGATTCCTAAGCCAGACTAAGGTCTAACTAACGCAATAAAACCCAGTTCAAGGTGTCAATTGCTACAACTAGCCTATAGCCTCTCATTTACCACAACCTCTCTGTTATGGGATTTTCCCCCGTGACTTTGGGTCATGTCACAACAAAGATTGACCATATAAAATACAAAACTCTACCCTCAAACACAACAGTGCTATGAAAATAATAACTAATTTAAGGAGATAAAGAGAGAGAAAGAGAAGGATAGGCCTCACACATTGTATCCTACGTCTGATGTTGATCCTCGGTTTCCACCTTAGATGTTTCTCATGATCTCCACTGGTATGGAACTGTAAAAGAAGACCAAAACTATGTTGCAACAAGGGAGTTATAGATTCCAATCATACATATAGCATGCAAATATTCCAGTATATGAAAGAAGTTGGCATATATCAACAACTAGAAACCAATTTACACATGAATGGGGGAAAGATAACTCTTTTATTGAAAATGGTGAAAATGAGTGGTTACAACCTGAATCGAACCATTGGCACTGTCTCAAAGCCAACCGCCTAGGTTCCTCAAATGGTCCTTCAAGCATAAAATTAGCACAATGGCCCTTCTTTAGATGACTTGGTAGGGATAGGAACACACCCTATAGTCATATAATGGAAAAGAAGGAGTACTGGAAATAAATTTCAAGAATAAGGGGATGCTACTCAGAGAATGAAGGGAGGTAGGGAGACTTGCAGATCCAATAACATAACATTGTATCTTGGTTGTCCTCCTCATCCATTCCCTGAAATGTTCCTTTATACCATCCTCAAGAGGTTAAGGAGGTTGAATTTTGTTGAGTGTGAGTCTGGGGAGGTTGGAAAATCAGCCTAACTGAAATCTCCACCCGAAAATAAGGAATTATTTTTTTTTTCAACTTTTTTAAGAGAATCTGTGAGTTGTCAACTAGAAACCCACGGACACTTGCAAGTTGTATGCATATGACCCACAAATGGCACTAAACATTGTGTTTTTTAAGTGAATTTGATGAGGAAAGTTGGGATTTAAGATTGCAAGCCAGGGAAAGGGTTGGACCATGTCACAAATGCATTGCAGTGTGACGATTTGTGCTATAACAGATTCCCCCTAATGTGTGAGGTTAAAAGGACACTTGATGGCCGAAATACATTATAAATTTGAGAGGTGAGGATGCATTGAAGTAGGGACAATGAAGATTCCTAAAAAACTGATCCAAGAACATAAACCATTAGTAAATATCAAGTAAGAGTATTCTCTTCCCAAGTCAGGCATACCTATGCTCGGGAGTGATGTAAGCATGGTCACCAAATCAAGTACTATGTGGTTCCATGTTATATATGAAAGTATGAGTAATTTCCATGGCCACGAAAAATATAGAGTGGATCCATGTGATATAGAAATCAACAATCATGTCCACGAGGAATACACAGTGGATCCATGTTAAAGTATATCATAACCATGAATAAATACACAGTGGATCTATGTCTCAAAATGAAAACTAGAGCATATTTGGAACCAATGGAGTGAACAAATTGATCCTATGAAAGTACCAATGTCTATGGGTTGGTACAATATATGTCAAGTAGGAGCAAAAAATATGTGATGCTCGTATTTCACCCGAAGTCTTCAAAACGATCTGTCATGGTATGAGTCTACATTATGTGAATAAATGTGTTGGGGTTTAAAATAGTGAGACACCATTTGATTATTGGTCATTGATGTATATCATTAAGAAATGTGAGATGACCCACTGATGATAATAATGGATTTCCAAGGTACCATGGTACAATCTAACAAGTGTGAATAAATGAGTTGAAGTCGAACACCTGGTAGAATCTATTGATCACATGACATTGATATATTCCCACTGTCAATAGTGAGGGAACCTGCGACTAATGAATGCAAACACCAAGATACCAAATATATCTCTAGATCTATGTCTCAGAGAAATATGTGTTGAATTCCATAGGAAGAGATCCATTGGAAGGAAGGCATTAAGGCATCCTCCATCATCCAGAATGAGGGGTAGTAGAAGACCAAATATTTGGAAGAATTCAGATGAAAATATTGCAAGGACCACACCGAGGTATGAATCTGGAATGCACCAAATGGAATAGAATATGAAAGAGACTCTACGAATAGTAGCCAATAAGGGAGACTACTGAAAAAGATGAGGAATCCACCAATGGGGTCAAATGGAAACCAAGGTATTTCACGAATCCCTATGTGTGATGATTGTTGTTGACGTTGAACATAAGGAAATCCACTCAATTAGTGACCAATGATGTTTTTTCATCTGTTGAGTGCAAGGTTACCTATCAATGATGAAAATAGGCCCAGGGTGCAACTCTAGGTCATACTCTCAGATCAATGTGTCGGATTCGATAAGAGTAGACTCGTCAACAAGAAGTCAATGAGAACCTTCTATACTAGCACAAGTGAGAGACACAAATATTTGTGATAATGAGATGCACTTGACTCACACAGGAAGACCAACTTGAAAAGTCAGAGACTTTCTATAGAAAGTTTGACTCATGCTAAATTCCCTTGAAAAAAAGCATGACACATTATGTGACTTAGGAAATATGGATTGTAAACTGGGATATGTTCGTGATATAGGAGGTATCAACAAACACTCCATATGGTTGGAAGAATAACCAACCAAAGGATATTATGATCAACAACGAGAAAAGTCTCCTAAGGCTATACTAAACCCAAAATATTGAGACACTGACTCAAAGATTGTGCTTTGTTCAAGGGAGAAAAGATTATTTCCAACAAAAGAGATAAACACTTTCCCCCTTTTATTTTTATTTTTTATTTGTTTGTCTTTTTCATGTTAGTAAGGCATGAAAAATAGTAAAATAATGTTATAGTACAATGGAGGAAACACGTGTCACGGGAAAGAAAACTAGTTCCAAAGTGCAAGGAACATACCTATGATCAATGAAAGGAAGCATGTGCATGATGAGGACACTTGGGGGAATGTCTCCTATGGGGATAAAGGTGTCGAGTCTCAAAGGAATAAATTGCAAGGCTAGCAACTAGTAGGAATGCATAAGAAAATGGTTTAACGATGGTAACCTGAAATGCATTAGGGCTAGAAGAGTGAGCGGTTAATATGCAATGAAATTACAACTCAACAAAATTTGGGAAGCCATGTTGGCGAATTAGCTAGAAATAGATTGAGAGGAAGTCATGAGTCTTCAATGCAAATACATGGCAGGACTATGGAGGGCTTCTAATCCTATAAGAAGACTGCAACACAAGTGTCCAAAATACCAGTGAGGTACTAACTAGAACACCCATGGAGAGGTAATCTTTATGATCTGCAAGTGACACCTTTAAGAAGCTTGCAGGTATGATGTAAAAAATGAATGGGGTGTATCCTATGGAAGATATGTGAGCAATACAGATAAATGCATTGTCCAGGTGGAATGGAAACTACTTATATGCTAGTAAAGAACACAATACCTATTGAAGAATCTGAAAAGTGTTGACATAAGTAGAATCATATGTTAGAGGGAGTCTCATAGGAAATGGAAAGAAAACGATTGAGAAGAAGATATGAAGATTCAATGCAAAGTCACGGTGGGACTAAATAGGACTCCCAAGATTAATAGAAAACTTGCAACATGGGTGCCAAAATGCAAAGGGGTTATAAGTTAGGGTTCCCATGGAATATAATCTCTACAACATGAATTACGACACTTCTAAACAATAGAGAAGGTTTCGCATCACAACCTAGTAGGGTTGATCCTAAGGAAAAATGAAACAGGAAATAGATTACGCAAAAATGCATAGAGGGGAAAATATAACATATATGTCAGTTTCGAGATCGTTACCTGTCATAATGGATTGACATAGAATGAAAAGGTACCAAAGAAAAATGTCTCCAAAGTCTTGTATATAAGACCAAAAACACTTACCAAGAAGTTAATAAGTCCAATATAGAAACCTCTGATAAAAACAAGTATTATGGAATACAAAACTTGAAAAAAAGAAACCATAAAAGTACAATAAGTACAAAGGACTGCACATCCTTGTGGCTTATGCATAGTATTTCTCCAGGTAGAGTCCATTACTAGGCTCAAGCCAAGGGATTCTTTAGTAACCAACCTGTAAATTTTTTAGTTGAGGAGGAGGTCGAAGATCCATAATCATAGCTTCAAGGATAGCCTTATCTAAAGGAAAATCAACGTCCATGAAATCGAGGATCGACAACACACAAATACCAGGGCTCGAGGTGTAACATACCCTGGCCTCCAAAGGCGAGGAATTCCACCGACGAGATTTCATATGCAAAAACTATCATACTTATTACATTAAAAATAAGCATCTACTTTTTGTTAACATACATAGAATTATGCGGAAGCATACAATAAATAAACATAGGTGTAACATACAACATATAATTAAGCATGTATAAAAAGAAATTATATGTTTAAGAATGCCATCAACTGCGTGCAAACCTTTCAAAAATCTCCCAGCCTTATGCCACACTGCTCTAAGCTATCAACAGTGGGTCACCCCCAAGATGGGACCAAACTCCACCCAGGGTAAAGGAAATCCTAGGCTAGGTTGAGGTTACAAAATCTCCAAGAAGGATTATTTCCCTAAGAGTCCACTCATGTCCACAGCTTATAGTCCCTCATTCCCCACATTCATGTCCCACCCTAGGGAGTGTGCCCTTCTCTACTCGATATTCCTTCGGTTGTCCCACTCCCCTTCCAGGGCTTCAACAATAGGTCAAACAGGAAGTCTCAGAGAACTACAACTTTCGTGAGGCTCCCTCCAGGAAAATCACTTCCCCAACAACCTCTCTCACCTAGAGAGAGTTGCTCACAATCCTGAAAACATGCTTCTTCATTCCATCTCCCAGACCAATCCAATCTAGGTAATCACAATAGAAAATCAAGTATGGATCTAGTAAGGAAAGTAAACCACACCAGTCCAAAGAAAAATGTGGGAAGCAACAACAAATGGCTAAGGTGTGATATGGCTCAGGAAAAATACAGAAATTCTATGCTTCATAGGAAAAGTACGGGTTAGCTTCATGGGGTTGCAAGTTATAGAGCTTGTAGAGGTAAAATGATGGAGGAAGTGGATGTTGTGTGAATGCTCAGGCCGAGTGCATGAGTGCATGAATTGGGAGCATGGAAAGAATGGCTGAGCGAACCCCCATAACAAATGATTTCCCACATAAAAATGCATGCGCCTAGATTGACATATGGATTTCTTGGAATCTCGTTCCTCTCCACTTGGAGTTTGTTCCTCTCCCCCAAAGGAACTTATGATAACATAGTTATTTCCCAAACCTTAGTATTTAGGAAAATATATTATAATATTCCCTTGGGGTTAATCTCTTCAAGCTTAGACCTTTTTCTTGGCCTCTTAGCACCATCCCTTTCCCGTCCCAATGGAGCTTAGTCCGCCATAACGCTTTCTTCATGGTTGGTCTACATGCAGTGATTTAATTATATTAATGATGTGAGTATTTAGATATACCAAATATCAGGCTCTCTGGCCTTCAACCTCTAGGCTCTCCGACCTAAAAAAAATACATAAGCCTCCCAAATTATAAACACTTGGCTCACCATCCTATAAACATAATTACAATTCAGCAGGGGCTTGGCCTTAGGGTATTACAATCCCCTCCCCTTATTGATGCACTATCCTCAGTGCATCATATCTACATATTACAACAAAATTTTCAAAAATCTTCAAAATGATGTGGGTATTCTTCCCGCATGGCCTCTTCATGCTCCCAAGTGGCATCCTCAAAATTGTACCAGGTCCATGGGACCTTTAAAAGATCGATGGATCGATTCCAGAGCTGCTTGATTTTCTGGTCCAAAATACATACCAGATGCACTTGAAAAGCACCTTCTTGCTCCACCTGAATCAAATTCCAATCAATAACATGATTAGCATCAATTATATATTTCTTAAGAAATGATACATGGAATACATTATGAATGGTCATATATGCAAGTAATTCAAGCATATAATCTACAGGCCCAATCCTTTCTAGAATTTCAAATGGCCCACAGTAACAAGATGCCAATTTGGAACAGTTTCCCAACTTCAGGGAAATTCTATTGGCCTTCACTTTCAGAAACACATGATCTCCAATACAAAATTCTCTGTGAATTCTTCCCTTATCATCGTAGATTTTCTGCTTGTCATGAGAAACCTTTAAATTATGCTTAATCTTTGACATGTGCTCTTCCATTTCCTTGAGAAACTCAAGCCCAACTATTGCTCTATCGGCTAGGTTGTCCCATCTTATGGGCGTGTTTCAATTTCTTCCATAAAGTGCCTCAAATGGGCTCATCTTCAGAGATTCCTGGTACCCATTGTTGTAGGAAAATTCTATCAAGTGTAGATAATCCTCTCACTTTGATTGTTTTTCCATCACATACATTCTTAGTGTTGTAGGAAAATCTGCCTGCGGACAAGTAGATCGACCTCTAAGGCTTGACCTTAACCCTAGACAGAAAAGTGCTTATCATGGACACTGAATTTCTTTCGAATCTATCTAAGCCTAATGCATGAGAAGGAATAGTAAAATAAGTACCTTTTAACTGACATTTGTCCCTGCACGCTCCGAATTGCACTCCAATCCTTTGCTCCTCGTTGAGGTCTACGGACAAATTAAGATACGACCACTTCCTACTCTATTGACATTAGCTTGAAAACAGATCCATCACTGAATGATAAGTTCATGTAGCATCAGACACAAACTAGAAAGAAACAGGCCAAGCATGTCATATT
>JASDQU010318677.1:663-13223 GCA_032191745.1 Picea mariana
ATAAGGTGGACTGGGTACACTACGTTTGTTAGTATTAAATAATGCCCACTAGTTAGTTAAGCATTGAAGAAATGTAATGCAACCTCATTAAAAAGGGTCCACTAGGTAGTTAGCATGTGGTTATGATTAGGGTTCTCTAGCTAGCTATAGATAAGAATGGAGTCCTCCTTATGGAGCATGTATTGGAGTATATTATATTGGATCTTAGCTCAATAGGTGATTTCCCCCTCAAAGAGGTAAGTGAATAGGAGTAGATCCTTACATAAAATTATCATTGTATAGTTTTCCCCTACCTTAAGGTTTTTGATATTGAATAACTTGTTGACCATTTTTTAATATCTTGTTTGTGATTCTATCTTGAAGGTTGAGGATCACCACAATATCCTTTCTAGGAAATGATATAAATCTCATAGGAAATGGCAATGCATCAATGACTTTACAAGCACCAGGGTGGTCATAACTATGTCCCCTAATGTAGTAATAAAATGCATAGCAAATGCTCAAATATTTTGGGTTCATCTACAACACAAACTCAACATAAATATGTGTCATAAAATACAACAAAACCTCATCAAAGTGTGATAACATACCCCACGCATCAATGAATTTATCATAAATGTGAGGTTCTTCAACCTCAAGCTTAAACTCTCATAGTTTAAGTGGTTTCCCCCTCTGATAGCATGTAGGGATATCAAATAAAGTACCCCTCGCATCATTTCCCTTCATGGTTTCTTTCACTACATCCTACTTATTAGTGCTCAACACGATATTCCTCCTCATAATAATGCTTCACCAAAAGTTGTTATGCGGTCCAACCCTCTAATATTAATCATAATGGCAATAATTCACATATATCTGTAAAAAAAATCAAAATTATTAATGCATACTCATCAACTCACGGCTTGGAGCCATAGCCATAGGTTGTCTATGGGAATGAGCTCAAGACTATCTGGAGTTTTGGGTAGTACATCCATATGACTTGGGATGTGGAGTACATTTAGGAGAGTCTACATCAAAAAACTTGATGAATAAAATAAATGGGGAAAAAACAACAACATTTACATTATTGATTTTATTTTCAACTTAAAATGATGGCATTACTATTTGTTTATGAAATGTAAAAAATAAAACGGACAACATAATCATTATTGGTTTAGGATCACAAATAATTTTGCAACATTTATTCTTTCCAATACATGGTTGAAAATAAAATAGAGAGTGTAAACATTGGTGATTGGTTACTCTAGACTTAAAAATATATAATTAAGGAATTGATAGTGTTTACATTGTTAATTTTATTTTCAACCATGTACCAACAAATAAAAATATCATCGAAATGCATTACCAAAGGATTGAAAAAAAATTGGAAACATTTTTATTTGTTGGTACATAGTTGAAAACAAAACGAGTAGCATAAACATTGTTGGTTGATAACTATAAATTAAAAAAGTACTAGAAAGGGTCAATGTTTATGTTGTTGATTTTATTTTCAACTTTGTATTAAGAAGAAAAAATGTTATTAGATCAGTTTCATTCATTCATGCCTTACCATAGGATTGAAGAAAATTTGGTAACATATCCACTTGTCGATACATGATTGAAAATAAAATCAGCAATGTAAACATTGTCGGCTAATTACGGTAAACTAAAAAATGAAAACAGACGTTATTGTTTTTTATTTAAACTTTGTACCAAGAAGTAGAAATGTCATGAAACCTTTTCAATCTTTTTTGTGTTATTGAGAGATTGGACGAAATCTAGTAGTATTTATCCTTGTTGATGCATGGTTGGATATAAAACTGACATATTTTGATAAAACATTAAAAAAATGAAATTAAAAAAAAATTACAAATTGTCTTTTAAAAATACAAACAATTGACCTACCTCCATAGAAATCGTGATGATGATGTGAAAATCGGTGATGGTTTGGAAAGTGATGGTTGGTCCACATGTATATAAGGGTTAGATTGAGATTTTTTGGATTGAAGGTTTCCCTAGCTTAAGAGCTCCAGCCATTTCAAAGAAAAATGAGGTTTTCGAGAGATTGTTCAAGTTTAATAAACTTTCAAACCCCCAATCAATGTATCATTTGTTAACCCTCTATCTAAGTTTAACTTAATCCTTGATAAACCATCGATCAATGGTCTATTGCATCATGTTATGGAGAAAATCTCACTATGTGGACAATAATATCTCCCTAGGATATTCCTATTGATCCTAGGCAAACAGTGGGGCTGTTGTGGAATGGAGAATCACCTCTGAATTTTGGCAACAAAGATCTGTAAATGATTCCTCCCCCTCATGTTCAATATTTGTCTTATTTGTGTAGATCCTTGGAAGAGATTCTATATATTCTAGAGACCAATGGATACTTGAATTATGTGAGTTCCAAGGCTCATGCCACAAAGAACCAACTCATCCCTCACTTACCTCTTCAAAAATCTATGAATGTAGAAGGTTACAGAGGGTGTCGTTGGTTTCACTATAGCTGACCAACGACTAGTCACTTGTTGTCCTATGTATGACAAGAGACACCCTTCAAATAGTCCTAAACATTAAGCCATATTTTTAGCTTGGCTTTCATCTTCTTCTAGATTCCCTTCTGGCCTTGTACGGTGGGAATTAAGGCTATAAAATATGCCCCCTAATGTGTCAGGTTAAGAAAGGAATAGATGACCGAAACACATCACAATATAATAGTATCCATGAGGTAGTGTGAGGAGAGATCAAAGAGTTTTGGTGGTCAAACAGGACTTGCAATCAAACACCAAGGGTAAAACCATATATAGACCATCCCCTAGGTAGGCATAATGTTGACGAGATTTTCCCCCCGTGACTTTGGGTCAAGTCAAAGCAAATTGACACCGGATTGAGAAGACTGAAATCTTCCCTCACAAAAAAAATGTGCAAAATAAAAAATAATTGCTTTTCTTTAGGAGAGATTAGGGAAAGAGAGAAGGAGAAAGTGTGCACCTTAAACCCTTCGTTCGATGTCAATCCCCACTCCTTCTTTTTGAAGCACCCCTCACCTTTTTCGGAACAAGAATGCAAAATGAAATCAAGAAAAATGCTACAACGAGGTATTTACCTAATCAAGTAGCTTATATATCATATGTTATATCCAAATCAAGTATGAAAGATGGTAATGTACAATATTGAAATGAACACAAAAATGGAGGGAAAGAGAACTCTTCTATTAACACCAAATATCAAAGTTAGTTACAACCTGACTCGCTTTTGGCAACGCTTCGGAGCCAACTTCCTGGGTTCCTCTACATATCCTTCAATCATATACTCAGCGATGAGGCTCTTCCTTAGATAGCCCAATAAGGATAAGGATAAACCTTATGACTATATAAGAAGGAAGAAACACTGGAAAAGGAGTTTTTAGGTTGGGGGATGATACTCAGAGGATAAAAGGAATTGGGAAGCTTGCCAGATTTCAACAGCATAACCTTGCACCAAAAGACATCCCCCCATTCTAGACCTAAATGCTTCTTTTATATCTTCATCGATGGGTTAGGGAAGTTGGAATCTATTTTGTATAGGAAAGGGAACATTGGGAAACGAGCCCAACCGAAAAACTCGCCCGAAAACTCGAAATTGTTTTATTTTTCATTATTTTTTAGGGAATACACGAGATGCAAGCTTGTAAGGCACGGATTTCCATGTTTTTCATAAGGGAAACCCATGGATACCAAAAAAATTCAATTTTTTTAGATGACTTGATGACGAAAGTGTGGGATTTTACTTAGCAGGCTAGGAAAAAGGGTAAGGTCATGTCACAAATGCATAGGTGTGGAAATTTGTGCTATAACACATACTTAGAATTTGAAGAGTATCAAAGCATGGCCACCAAATAATACACTACATATCCATGACATGAAATGGAATACCATGGCCATGAAAGAATACATGGTGATGTTACGAGGAAAATCTCTCTACGACTAGGGTAAACCACAACAGAAGGAAATGAATGCAAAAATCGACTCTCTTCTCAAGTATGCTACGAAAACAAATATGCTAGCAAGACAAGACAAAATACCTACCTCGTCTAGACGCTCGATGAAGTCCATCGTTGAGCACTTGACCCAAAGCATTATACCTGCAACTAGTCCTCAACAACTAAGAAAAGAAAGCATATGGTGATATTATATGATGTTATCACATTCAATAGCATAATCCATTAATAAAGATGACAAATACGCCCATGGAATAATAATTCAAATATTTGCAAGATATCAATTGGATGGGAAAAGAGTATTTCTATTAATATATGATCAACAGAAGTGAAAATGTTACAAACTTTTGTGTCGGCATGGTTCAGAACCGAGAAACTAAGTTCCTTCCAGCTGGGCCTCCACCAAAGGCAAGCTCATAAAAGAGAAACAATGAGGTTCTCAATCAATAAGGGAAGATCTTGGGGGATGAACAATGTGTTTAGACTTAAAGGACAAAGGGATGCTGACTCAATATGAAGTAAATAATTTCTCCAGAGTAACTTTGTTCTCAAAGTTGAATTCTTTCTCTCCTTTCCATAGCTCGGAATTGTCCCATTTATAACCTTCAAAATGGAACTAAAGGGTCGAGTCAGAACGTTTCCAGTATATGAAAGGCCAAGGATCATAGATCTCCTGTCGTGACATGGAAACCCAACATTAATTTTCATTTTCTGGCACAAATCCCAATGTACACGGGATGTAGTGGAGCAACCTGCATATACGCATGTTTTATAGTAGGAAATATGCGTACATGTGGAAAAATATGTATATTTAGCTCTCGATTTTACAAACAGGAATGGTAAGTCTGCATAGGGAAATGGAAAAAGGCCTTATGTGCAAGATTTCATAGGGTGAGGCAAATCTTGCTATAATATATGCCCCCTAATGTGTGAGGTCAGAGGAGTATCTGTGATAGCCGAAATACATTATAAACAACCCAGAAGTGGAGTGATGGGGAACCAGCTAGACGAACTAGTTTCTCATTACATTATGCACTGACTTTGCATACATGGTTGCCAATAGAATTACACTGCAGATCCATATGAAAATATACCAAACAAGTGTTTGTGGCCATGAATAGGCAAATACAAATGTGGTTACATGCCAATGGTTGTCATAGTCATGAACAAGGCCCAATAGAACTAGTCTCAAAATCAATTTGAAGATATCTATATACAATAGAGTACAATTTGATCTCCCATGATCGTTGTAGACAAAAAGGTATTGGTCCAATGAAAAAGAAGCAACAACTCAGAAAAGCTGTGACCACATACTGGTGTCTTCAAGTCTTCTAAACAATTTGCCAAAGGTGCAAGTATACATCATGTGAATAAAGGAGTTGAGGTCGAACACAATGAGACATCGTTTGATTACCGATCATTGAGGTATATCATTTAACAAACGCGAGACAACCTACCGATAATGAAAGTAGGTATCAAGGCACCGAATACATTCTTACTAGTGTGAATAAAGGAGTCGGTGTTGAACACCTGAAGAATCCATTGATCAGGAGACATTGATGTATTCCCAACTGTTGATGGCAAGAGAACCTATCACTATTGACTGCTAGTCTTAAGGTACTCATAAAACTCTAGGTCATGTTTCCAAAATAGATGAGTTGAAGTCGAAGGAAGGAGACCCATTGAAAGGAGAGAATTAAGGCATCTCTCATTAGTTAGCACAGGGTATAAATCAAGAGCTTCATGATTTGGTGGAAATCGGATGAAGAACATGTTCATGAACAACAACCTTGTGTGTCTTTCGTGTGTGCCAAGTGCAAGCGGTACACGAAAAATACCCTCTGAATAGCATCCAATGATGAAAATTGTTGACAAAGGCGAGGAAACCACCAATAAGCCTAATGGAATCCAAGACACTACACGAATCCCAATGTGTGAATAGATTTCTTGCCATCAAACACAAGGGAAACCACCCAATCAATGACCAATGATGAGGTGTCGACTGTTGGGTTCAAGGTTACCTACCAATGATGAAAGTAGGACCAGGGTGCATGATAGGACTACAGTATCATGTGATTCTGAGACAAACTGAGGGTATGGCCGAAATGCAAAGTCAAGAGTTCTAAGAAGTGGCCGACACAGATTGATAGACTTCCTTTGAGCAACAACATGAGACATATGGAGGACTCCAGCAGCATAGACTCAACGATGAAACCATGATATGTAGGAGGCATCAATGAAACTCTCTATAGGAACTGGAAGAGTAACTAGTCGATAGAGAAGACTCTGTAACAAGCTCAGCTTCCTAAGGCCATGCTAATCCCAAAATTATGATGATAAATGGACTCAATAACTTTGTGTTATGTTCAAAGATGGCATGACTGCTGCCAATATAAGATAATACTCCCTTCCCACCCATATGTTTTGGTTTTTTCATAGACAAATGAATGCTATGATATAGAGGAGGAAACGAGTGTCACAAGTAATAAAAACTAGTTCCAACAGTGGAACATACCTATGCTCAATGTAAGGAGATGCATGCGGAAGATGGACACTCAGGGGAATGTTCCCTCCTAGGTATAGGGTGTCAAATTGTGAAGGATAAAAACAAGGCTCTACTTGGTTGAGGATGCAAAAACTGCTAAGAACATAGTTACCAACTTAATGAGAACTGTGACCTCAAAACGAGAACTCTGGCCCAAAAAACCCATATTTTTGCATAAAAAACATCAAAATCAACCCCCAAATCAAAAAGTGGTGCTACCAGTAGCACCATTTTTTTAAACGGGGTCAAAATTACAACATTTTTCAAACATTTCCTTCAAAAATTAGACAGTAGCTCAGAAAACCTTAAAATTAGCACCTAAAAACAAAACAGATGTTTTTGATTTTTTTTTTTCTTTTCAAAACGTTAAATTTTGAGATCATTTGAAATCGTATTTTTATCACTTGGTAACATTAAAACCAAAACCTCAAAATCAACCATCAAATTGAAAAGTACTGCTACTAGTAGCACCCATTCTAAAATTGGGGTATTAAAATGACACATTTTTATAATGTGGTAAAAGAACTCATCATTACTGTAAACAAAATCATAAAAACAACCCTTAAATGTTTACTTTATAAATTTTATCATCATGCAAAGGACAAGGTAATACATAATGCCATGAAAATGTTGTAATATACTTTAAATGGGACCGTTCCTTAGTCGTGAGTCATGGTCGTGCAATTATCTATTGTTCTCTGTTGCGCCCGGGGCTTGGCCATGGAGGCTGGCGATGTTAGGCATCGCCGGCCTCCATGGCCAAGCCCCGGGCTCTAATTTCAAAGTACAAATATGTTTACAAACACTCTTGCTCGTGCATTATGTGTCAAAACAGTTTGGGTTAATTGCTTTGACATTTTTGATGGCGGTATACCTTTCAGTGGCTATAAAATGAGTGGCACCGGAAGAGAGACGGGTATCTACAGTCTCAAAAATTACTTACAGGTTTAGCTGTGATGCCATAACCGTGAGAGAATGCTTCTCGTCTTTCATCATTCTCAATTACACCAACAATTCTTTTCTCCAGAAAGTCGTCACAGCCTTACTTAACGGTAACAAATTCTAACACAACTCTTAAACGACGAGGAACAATAACGCCAGTTTACACGATTATCTAAACGATGTTGAACATGACCTAATTAAGACCTAATTATGGTTAACATACATACTAACACATATATCACAATGTGCATTACTCAGGCTTGTATTTTCTTTGTGTCTTTGTATGTTAAAAAACCTACAGGTTGCATAAGACTTGCCCCGTCTTTGTGTAAGGAATCTGTGAAAGGTCGAATGCCATATAAAGTTGAGGAAAATGTCATTTTAGTGGTCAAACTTTGTTGGAATCCAACCACTTCCATATACTTTTATAAATGAGAAGTGTTTAAGGTGTTTGATAAAGAGGACTTAATGGGCATTTTCATAGGCAACCTTCATTAGAATATAGGGAGAGAAACCCGTAAAATATCAGTGTTTGTAAACATCTTTGTACTTTGAAATTAGAGCCCGAGGCTTGGCCATGGAGGATGGAAATGCCCGGCATCGCTATCCTCCATGGCCAAGCCCCAGGCGCAATAGAGAACATTAGATAATTGTGAAAGGTCGAACACCATATAAAGTTGAGGAAAATGTCATTTTAGTGGTCAAACTTTGTTGGAATCCAACCAATGCCATATACTTTTATAAATGAGAAGTGTGTAAGGCGTTTGATAAAGAGGACTTAATGGGCATTTTCATAGGCAACCTTTGTTAGAATACAGGGAGAGAAACCTGTAAAATCTCAGTGTTTGTAAACATCTTTGTACTTTGAAATTAGAGCCTGGGGCTTGGCCATGGAGGCTGGCGATGCCCGGCATCGCCAGCCTCCATGGCCAAGCCCCAAGCTCTAATTTCAAAGTAAAAATATGTTTACAAACACTCTTACTCGTGCATTACGTGTCAGAACAGTTTGGGTTAATTGCTTTGACATTTTTGATGGCAGTATACCTTTTAGTGGCTATAAAATGAGTGGCACCGGAAGAGAGAAGGGTATCTAAAGTCTCAAAAATTACTTACAAGTTTAGCTGTGATGCCATAATCGTGAGTGAATGCTTCTCGTCTTTCATCATTCTCAATTACACCAACAATTCTTTTCTCCAGAAACTCGTCACGGCCTTACTTAACGGTAACGAATTGTAACACAACTCTTCAACAATGAGGAACAATAACGCCAGTTTACACGATTATCTAAACGATGACGAACATGACCCAATTAAGAACTAATTAGGGTTAACATACATACTAACACATATATCACATTGTGCATCACTCAGAATTGGATTTGCTTTGCATGTTTGTATGTTAAAAAACCTTCAGGTTGCATAAGACTTGCCCTGTATTTGTGTAAGGAATCTGTGAAAGTTCGAACGCCATATAAATTTGAGGAAAATGTCATTTTAGTGGTCAAAATTTGTTGGAATCCAACCAATGCCATACACTTTTATAAATGAGAAGTGTGTAAGGCGTTTGATAAAGAGGACTTAATGGGCATTTTCATAGGCAACCTTCGTTAGAATACAGGGAGAGAAACCCATAAAATCTCAGTGTTTGTAAACATCTTTGTACTTTGAAATTAGAGCCCGAGGCTTGGCCATGGAGGTTGGTGATGCCCGGCATCGTCCCAGCCCCCCCGCGGCTAAGGCACAATCCCGTGGGATCGTACTTTAGCCACGGGGGGGCTGTGGCGATGTCGGGCATCGCCAGCTTCCATGGCCAAGCCTTAGGCTCTAATTTCAAAGTACAAAGATGTTTACAAACACTCTTACTCGTCCATTACGTTTCAGAATAGTTTGGGTTAATTACTTTGACAGTTTTGATGCTAGTATACCTTTCGGTGGCTATAAAATGAGTGGCACCGGAAGAGAGAAGGGTATCTACAGTCTCGAAAATTACTTACAGTTTTAGCTGTGATTCCATAATTGTGAGCGAATGCTTCTCATATTTCATCATTCTCAATTACACCAACAATTCTTTTCTCCATAAACTCATCACAACCTTACTTAACGGTAACGAATTCTAACACAACTCTTAAACGGTGAGGAACAATAATGCCAGTTTACACGATTCTCTAAACGATGATGAACATGACCCAATTAAGAACTAATTACGGTTAACATACATACTAACACATATATCACAATGTGCATCACTCAGGCTTGGATTTGCTTTGCGTCTTTGTATGTTAAAAATCCTTCAAGTTGCATAAGACTTGCTCTGTCTTTGTGTAAGGAATCTGTGAAATTTCGAACGCCATATAAAGTTGAGGAAAATATCATTTTAGTGGTCAAACTTTGTTGGAATCCAACCAATGCCATATACTTTTATAAATGAGAAGTGTGTAAGGCGTTTGATAAAGAGGACTTAATGGGCATTTTCGTAGGCAACCTTCATTAGAATACAGGGAGAGAAACCCGTAAAATATCAATGTTTATAAACATATTTGTTTTCAAAGAGCTCGGGGCTTGGCCATGGAGGTTGGCGATGCCCGACATCGCCCCAGCCCCCCCGCGGCTAAGGCACGGTCCAGTGGGACCGTGCCTTAGCCGCAGGGAGCTGGGGTGATGCCGGGCATCGCCAGCCTCCATGGCCAAGCCCCAGGCTCTAATTTCAAAGTACAAATACTTAATCGTTAATCGTTAAGGCTTAGGCGGACGACAACAGCTGAGCAACTCGAGCCATTTGTGAAAGTTGATGAGTGAAGAAAGAAGGCTTTACATTTTCTTATTCTCAAAGGACCTAGCAGCAAAAGCTAGCTAAAAATTGATCAGCACCGATGGAAACAAATCTATGATCCACATCTCCCCGTCCCCTCCATTCCAAACCCGATCCACATCTACCCCTATGTCTGGTCATAAGGATAATTTGGTTATAAACGGTCTAACCGGATCGACCTTGACTGACTGATTCAATGAATTTGTTCATAAAGCCTATGGAGCAAACATAATGGTCGTAAAATGCAATAGTAATACATGCAAGATCTGTCACGGATAAAAGATGCAAAAAAAATGTTTGGATTGATCTGGCTTTCAGAGGACAAGAAGGCCGATTTCACTCATGTCAATCGTGAGGCTGAGAGATTTAACGCAATATCAAAAGCATTAAGCTACACATAAATGTTCAAATTGTTTCTGGTAAGAACACGTTCTGATTTCAGTTCAAACCCTAGACTTAGAGAAATTAAAATAACTTTTTTCATTTTTATTTACTATTTTCAATAGATCTGTTTCAGCAGAAGCTCTGGATCAGTAGCACACAACTCACGATGAGTGATGAGCGTTTACGATGTGTCGGCTGGGAAGGTAATTTCATCCATCACACGTTCTGATTTCAGTTCAATCCCTAGGCATAGAGAAAGTAAACTAACTTTTTCTTTTTAATTGTTTCAATAGATTTGTTTGAAATGCAGTTGCACCTTGTATACTGACTGCAAAGGAGCGAGAATTTGCATAATGTTCTTTCTTCACTCATCAACTTTCACAAATGGCTCGAGTTTCTCAGTTGTTGTCGTCCGCCTAAGCCTTAACGATTAACGATTAAGTATTTGTACTTTGAAATTAGAGCCCGGGGCTTGGCCATGGAGGTTGGCGATGCCGGGCATCGCT
This sequence comes from Picea mariana, assembly GCA_032191745.1. Lineage (NCBI taxonomy): Eukaryota > Viridiplantae > Streptophyta > Pinopsida > Pinales > Pinaceae > Picea > Picea mariana. Next base: position 11,810 of record JASDQU010318677.1, read on the forward strand.
AGCCTCCATGGCCAAGCCTTGGGCTCTAATTTCAAAGTAAAAATATATTTACAAACACTCTTACCCGTGCATTACGTGTCGGAACAGTTTGGGTTAATTTCTTTGACATTTTTGATGGCGGTATACCTTTTGGTGGCTATAAAATGAGTGGCACCGGAAGAGAGAAGGGTATCTACAGTCTTGAAAATTACTTACAGGTTTAGCTGTGATGCCATAACCATGAGTGAATGCTTCTCATCTTTCATCATTCTCAATTACACCAACAATTCTTTTCTCCAGAAACTCGTTACAACCTTACTTAATGGTAACGAATTCTAACACAACTCTTAAACGGCGAGGAACAATAACGCCAGTTTACACGATTCTCTAAACAATGACGAACATCACCCAATTAATAACTAATTACGGTTAACATACATACTAACACATATATCACAATGTGCATCACTCAGGATTGGATTTTCTTTGTGTCTTTGTATGTTAAAAAACCTTCAGGTTGCATAAGACTTGCCCTATCTTTGTGTAAGGAATCTGTGAAAGTTCGAACGCCATATAAAGTTGAGGAAAATGTCATTTTAGTGGTCAAACTTTGTTGGAATCCAACCAATGCCATATACTTTTATAAATGATAAGTGTGTAAGGCATTTGATAAAGAGGACTTAATAGGCATTTTCATAGGCAACCTCTGTTATAATACAAGGAGAGAAACCCGTAAAATCTCAGTGTTTGTAAACAAAGTAACCACACTAATTTGGTGTTTCCTTTATCTTGGTTCAGGGTATGCTGTTTGTAAATAAAGTAACCTTCTTTTCTCTTGCTTCCATGGTATGCTAATTATGAATTATCTAACATTTATTATAGTGAAAACAAAGTAAGCACACTAATTTGGTGTTTTCCTTCAAACTATGCTAGTTATGAATTATCTCACATTTACTACAATGAGATAATTACTAGAAGTATTCCTCTTTTCTAAGTTTATTAATTTTCCTTTTGACAAAGGCTTTGCCTAACCATGGATTTACTACTTTTATTAATTATTTTAATAGAGTAATTTAAGTAATTAAAATGATGGCTTGCTTCCTCTTTAGAGGAAGGAGTCAAAATTTGAGAAATCCTCTTGTATCAAATTTATCATCAATACTGTATAGAGAGATATCGATTAAATAACAAAAGTAAGCTATATACATGACACCCATTATACAACAAACGGTGTTGTAGGAATTAGAAGCTCCATGCATACATTAATCACAATAGTTATAGAAGACATGTAAGGCTAATTATTCAGAATACAATCTGTATATTTATATTTATATATTAGAATTATTGCAGAATGATCCGATCGGAGCAAAATAGGAAATCAGGGGAAGGGGAAAGACATATCAGCTAGCTACAGCTTTACCTAGATCTCATAACA
>JASDQU010318678.1:0-13223 GCA_032191745.1 Picea mariana
AGGTTGACCCGTTGACTATCGGAGTTCGGGACTTGGAAGGTCCTGTGCAGGGTGCAGCAGGACTCGCGAACTCCCGATCGGCGAATTCCCGATTTCTACAAGTATATGGGCCCAAGCCCTTATACATTGCAAGTAGCTGAATCCCGATGAGGATAAATGTTATTACTTAAGTTAGGAATTAATTTGTTAAGGGTTTGAATGAAGTAAGAAAATAAAAGTGGGCATTACAAAAGACCATGAAATGATTTCCCAACCTATTTTTAACACATGAGCATCACTCAAGCTTCATTTCTTCAGTATTCCATTCCCAGAAAAGTTCATCATGAATATCTGAAGGATAGGTCGACATAGGCATGCAATCTTTTGTTTCTGGATAACGCAGCCTCCTAAATCCACCTTCACCCTCTGCACCGACATTTGAATCTTTGTTAAAACCACTCTCATTGTCACCACTTGCTCTAAATTGAATTTATACACACACATTTTAAGGTAAATTCAAGATTTAACCTCACATAAATTTAAATACAACAAAAATAAACAAAACCAAAAAAAATTACCAGAAATATTCTCTTGTGCAGAGGTATTCCCTACATTCTCAGGTGTAGGAGTATCGATGTGAAACCTATCTAAGAAGGTTGCATCCATAGAACTAGCTTGAACAGGTTCTACAGTTGATCTGTTCACAGACTCATTTGAAAATCTCCTCTGACAAGATTGTTGTTGCTCACTTGGAGTCTTAGTCGAAGAAGGAGTTCTTGTTCTTCCTTCTTGAGAATACCTAGAGAGTTTATGAGGAATGTTTGAAGAATACCGTGTCGGCATCTCTCCTAAATATATATCCACAATGCAAAGTTTAAGCATTTAAAAACACAGAGATAAATTGAAGTTTTAATGAATCAAGCCACATAGGTTCTTGCTAATTAGAAGGCGCAAAGACTAGACACTAAACCATGAATCACTAGACTCAAATATAACTAAGGGGTCCATAGACAACATGTAAAATTCTTATCCTTCACTCATCATCCATGCACATAAAAGTAGGGCATTTGAATCTATAGGTATTTAAACACCGAAGTGACGACCGTCAGTTCAACTCCTGGACGACTTCTCGGGCACAGACTGATGACTAAAGGAATACATGACAGAAGATAAAACCACAATATTTTCATAATAATCAATAAATCCCACATATATAAGTCATTAAAATCAGAAGTTGGGTTGACCAAGGAACTGTCATTCAACTCAAAGGTTTATCATTCACAATGCACATCAAAGAAGAAGATGCAAAGACTAGACATTCAACCATGAATCAATAAAATCAACGATAAGTAATGGGTCCATAGACAACAAGTCAAATTCTTATCCTTCACTCATCATCCATGCACAGAAAATAAGGGCATTTGAATTTATAGGTCTTTAAACAGTGAAGTGACGATCATTGATTCGGCTCCTAGACGACTGCTCAAGCACTAACTGATGACTAAAGGGATAAGTGACAGAGTATAAAACCACAATATTTTCATATTAATCAATAAAACCCACACATATAAGTCATTGAAATCAGAAGTTGGGTTCGCCAAGGGACTATCATTCAACTCGAAGGTTTATCATTCACAATCCACATCTAAGAAGAAGATGCAAAGACTACACATTCAACCATGAATCAATCAACTAAAATATAAGTAAGGGATAGACAACAGGACAAATTCTTATCCTTCACTCATCATCCATGCACAAAAAAGTAGGGCATTTGAATCTATAGGTCTTTAGGCATCGAAGTGATGACCGTCGATTCGTCTCCTGGCTAACTGCTCAAGAAAGGACTAATGACTAAAGGGATAAGGGATAGAATATAAAACCACAATATTTTCATAATAGTCAACAAAACCCACACAAAGAAGTCATTGAAATCAGAAAGTTGGGTTCGCCAAGGGACTATCATTAAACTCGTAGGTATATCATTCACAATCCACATCAAATAAGAAGACGCAAAGACTACACATTCAACCATGAATCAATCAACTAAAATATAAGTAAGGGATAGATATTAGGACAAATTCCTATCCTTCACTCATCATCCATGCACATAAAAGCAAGGCATTTGAATCTATAGGTATTTAAACACCAAAGTGATGATCGTCGATTCAGATCTTGTCCAACTACTTAGGAAATGACTGATGACTAAAGGGATAAGGGATAGAATATAAAACCACAATATTTTCATAATAATCAACAAAAACCACACAAAGAAGTCATTGAAATCAAAAGATTGGGTTCAACAAGGGACTTTCATTCAACTCGGAGGATTATCATTCACAATCCACATCAAAGAAAAAGACGCAAAGACTACACATTCAGCCATGAATCAATCAACTAAAAGATAAGTAAGGGATATACAGCAGGAAAAATTCTTATCCTTCACTCATCATCCATGCATAGAAAAGAAGGGAATTTTAATCTAAGTCTTTAAACACCGAACTGATGACCGTCGATTTGGCTCCTGGATGACTGCTCAGGAAATGACTGATGACTAAAGGGATAAGGTACATAAGATAAAACCACAATATTTTTATAATAATCAACAAACCCCACACAAAGAAGTCATTGGAATCAGAAAATTAGGTTCACCAAGGGAAATCAATTTAGAAAAACAACAAGCAAGTGGATTCATTAAAAGTTATCTATGGTTGGATCCACTAAAAAACATATTAGAACATTTCTTTAAGATTCCTTAAAATTCCCTATGGTTGGATCCACAAATACCGCATATAATATAATTCATTAGAATCCCCAAAACAAAGAGTTTAATCTTCATAACCTCACACACCCATGTTTTAATCACAATGAGGTGAAGGTCTTTCATGAACATGGATTATATGTCATTTCTTTAAACTTTCCATTAGCATTGTTTAAATGTCATTGAGTTTTTATACTAATTCCTTTATTGTCATGTTAAATGAGATGGGATTGAGGGTTGTTTGTATTCCTAATATAAATTAAGATGAGGTAAAGAAAATGTAACTTTTGTGATAATGTTATATTATATAACATATTAACTGTGCAAATGCTATATTATATATTTGGATCACTTGAGAGATTTAAGGACAAATTGTTGGATAGTTGTGGATATAGTTGAACTAAATATATAACTGTGAAATATTTATTATGGTCACCTAAAGTTACATAAAGGGACCTAATTTTACTATAAACTAAGGGATTTCCAATAAAGGATATATAAAAGGACCTAATTTTACTATAAACTAAGGGATTTCCACTATGGAATTTCCACTAAGGGATCTACACCTACTTGTTACATAAAGGAACCATATTTCCACTAAGGGATTTCTTAACTATAAACTCCCTAACTCCCTTGCTTGATATAGTTTTGAGTTGATTTGTTGTTGATTATTAAACCTAACATCATATCCCTCCATGTCCAAAACCTATTTTTGCCTTGAAAAAAATTGTAAATTGTATGAATTTTGGCTCTAGAAAACAAATAAACCCCTTTTGAGACACTCATCAATCTTGTTATATTATACATGGATTTGAAGATTTGGGTTGTACAATTTCTATATAATCATGGAGAAATACTGAAAAAATTCAGAAGTGTTTATAATTTATAATCTTGTAATTAATATCATATGCAACCTATCCTATCCTCTTATAATTAGTTAGTTCCCCATTAAGAGAATGACTAAAACTAGGTACCTAATGTACATGAACAAGAGACTGCTAACATGAAAGAAATTATGATACCTATTGCTTAATGGGGGTTGGCATAAAGATGCCAATTCTTGGCTAAATCATTTGAGAATGGAGAAGGAGATCACTCTACAGAACATTGATATACCATTAAAAATATTATTAAATCGAAATTCAATGAAACATCAATACTTATGAAGAGTTTTTGTTAACTAGAAGGTAGGTATAAAATGTTATTTCTAACATAAAAACTCCCATACGATATGGGTTTTCATAACAAAATCTTTCTACTATGAGTGGATATATCACTAGTGTTAGGTCACATGGCCCTCATAACATTATGATTCCTTGTTTCCTCACATAGTTCCTACCATGTTAAATTATCAATTTTAAAGATGGATGAATGTTGAATTATTATTCTTTATTTAATGAGGATTATTTGAAGTTTGATTTACTTTATTTATTTGTATGCATGATTAGTTGTGAACATTGTAAAAATATGCATATAAGGAACATCACTTGTTATTATCGTCTATGTGTGGGATATGCATATGCTAGCTATGCCTACATATCCAACACAAATCCAATAAGTTGTCAATTTGAAGTTATATTGTATGAATATAAATATCATCAATAAGATAAGCATTCAATAACTTTGGTCAATATGTGTGAAGTAATAAATGAGTATAATAATTTGTTCCCATCTAAGACTCTTTTATTTCTATAAATTAGACTTTATCATCCAAAATGAAGTATTCGTTATAACTATTCCTTTATTCAAAGGGCCTCTACTATTGGAAAACACCACTGAAATGTAAGGCATTGGAAAAGACCACCAAAGTGGGAGACTGGTTCCTTTTTGAGCAGTTTACTACACAAGTCGGTCACTCATGTCTTACACGGAGATGTGGCCAAGACTCATGCAAATATGTAGGACATGTGAATCATAGGGGGGTATTTACTTACCCATTATCATTAGGTCTCACTAGATGGTTTGAACATGTGTTTTATCAATCTAGTGCAAATATAAATGACTCTTGGAAATGAATATTTCTTTCTCTTGTTATGAAATGAAGAACACATAAAAATGCAAAACTTGGCGTGAATTACATAATCATGTTAATCATTGAGTTTTTAATTGAAATTTTTGTTTGAGGCCATAACTAAGGGAGCATATATCATAGCTTGGCCCGACTCACTAATCTAAGGAATCTTGATAGCTTGGCTAATGACCATTACAAACTACCGAAAATGGAATCAATCTATGAATAGATTGATGCATTATAGAAATACCAACATTAACAAAGTAATATGGATTTTCTATTCATGGAAAATATCTTGAATATTAGTGTTTATTCTTAGTGTAAATGTTTTCTAGAAAACACTTTGAACCTAATAAATCTATGAATAGGTTGACTCACTATAAAAATACCAACATTAACACAGTTATATAAATTTTTTATTCATGGAAAATATCTTGAATCTTAGTGTTGATTCTTAGTGTAAATGTTTGCTAGCAAACACTTTGAACCTAGTTTTTAAGGACTTCATCACTTGTGATTACTTATTCTTAATAATATTTTTTAAGTCTCTTGTACACTATGAAATTGTGTTAAAAAATACGATGCACTCAATAAATAATTCTTCCATATAGATTCTTGTTCTTGAACTACAAATATAGAATATGACACTAGATTATTCTTTGTTAAGTAAAATGCCATATTCACTCTTTGCAATTCAATTCCATCTTACTCATGGATGTTTATATTTGATAACAAAATGAATTCTACCTTTTTGCAAGATTGTTTTCAACTCTTTTCCTTTTCATTTAAAGAGCAACAATTCCACAATACTAGTAAATTACACCAACACAAGAAATTTTGTAAATATCAACATCCTTAAAAAAAAGTAAATATATTTGTATATACTACCAAAGATCTCAAATGATGAATAAATCTAAGGGATATAGGAAAGTGTCATAAGGTATCTACAAAACTAGAAACAATAGAGCTACAAACAGAACTTTATGCCTTACAAGTCAATGGAATGGATATGTTATTATGTGTTGAATGGTTAATGTAGCTATGTGCTTGTGTCAAAAATATTCAGAATAGATTCTTCAAATTTATATGGAAAGGTGAAACTTATAAACTATATGGATTTTAAACATTAACTAAAAAAATAATTACTTCACAATGAAAGAAAAATAGTAGAGCAATGACCAAACTATAATGGTTTTCCTCTATAGAGAAATAGCAGTGGGGGGATGAAGTTGGGGGTATAGAGGGAGAGAGCCAAATAGATTCTCTCTTGGTTACCAACAAATTTCCACTCGGTTAACAATTGAGTACTTTTGGTAGGTTTCCAAACAAACTTTTGGTTAGAGGTTACGCACACAGATATGTGCAAGAATGATATTGTTGTTACCTTTCCATCCCCAATAAAAAATTAACTCATGAAGAGTCCTAATCAATAGCCTTCTAATGAAAAGAAAACATGTCAAAAGTGCAGTTTGGTCCTAGGTGGGTAGATATGAAATTATCCTCTTTGTGACTTGAGTTAGACCCAATTAACATATCCAATTAAAAGTCACAACTTATTACTTGAATCACCCTTTGACTTGTATTTTGAAAAGATATTTATTTTGTAAAACAATTTTCATTGTCAAATACTAATCTTTATTGAAATATATCATTGTAAATTTTGATATACAAGTATATTTTCTCCACAAATGCATAATGGAAACAAAAATATGTGGAGATCAATCATGATATTAAAGGAATTTGAGTAGAAAAATTAAGCATTTCCTAGGAATCATAAGGAATCGTGTAAGAAGTCAAATAGTCAATTAGGTCAGAGTGGGACTAAGTACTAAGTTTTGTTGGGAAGTTCCACTAGGAGAGAAATGACCTAATATGGAAGTGATAGATTTATTGAACTATTCATAATTGACTTCAAGATCACTTTGATGGACAATTAATGGAAATAATGGATGCATGCTTCTAGAACATGTCAACAAAAACCTAAAAGGTTCTAAGAATGTTTATTGGTCAATTCTTCGTGTAGTATGGTCTATGAGTAGTTGAATGATTGAGGACTAATTTGATTGGGGTTCTTGGTAGAATAACACTCAATGTTACCATGCAATAGATCAATCCTAATGGTTTCTTTGAGGGTGCATATATTAACCTCAATGAATTGACAAAATGTACAAGGATTACAAGATCAAAAGCAACATGTGTATGGTGCATCGACAATAACTATTGAACCAATTCATTGTCATTAGGAAGTGGGCATCAAATGACATGTAGAAGTTGAAATGATTGTTCAAGTGGCATGTAAAGAAGAGGAACAATTGTAACTCTCACTTAGACATGGGCCATAAGAATATGAATTTCTAGAGATTGAGAGTGGGAGGTAGAAGCTTGAAGATTACAATTGAGAAAGGATGCAATTATAGGTGATTTAAGTGTTGAGATCGTATGTGACATGAGACATTTAAAAATTTAAATGTGTGCTCTATAAGTCATTCATTTGGAATTCTCATGGAATTATTAGCTGCAATCGTAAAGTATTTAATTGATATATGGCAATACAATGTAGCATAGGTCATTGTAAAGTATAATATTTTTCTAATTTAGATAAATAAATGTTGTAACCCCACAAGTAAATCTTAGAATTTTTTAATTATAATAAATGTTAGAATTTTTACTTTTAGTAATATGGGCATAAGTTGAGAACAAGACCATGGTATATACTTATGTGATGTAACATACTCACAAAATAAATTGGACTGACACACTTCTAAAATGTCATAATACCACAAGTAAATATTATGGAAACATAGAAATATAATTATATTTGAAAATATGTTTCCTAGCCTTGGGAGAGTGTGTACTTGCATCCTACAGGCCTTGGGAGAATACAAACATGTACAGAAGTTAAAGAAATTAAGGAATTATAGACCTCATTGTTTGGATTGGGATTATGTAGTAGGGTTCTTTGATGGAGCCTCACAAAACATGGGAAAAAAATACGGGGCAGGGGTTGTTTTAAAATGTCCAGCCTTAGGGACGGTCGATATGAAAATGGACTATGGGTATGGGACAAATACAAAAGGAGAAATGTTATATTTATGGTGCATCTTGTATTTTAAAAATGTATTGAAGGTTACAATATTAATGTTGGAAGATGATTCAAATATCATTATTGAATGGTTCAATAATGATAATAATTTACAGGTACTCGCTTTGCATCCATGGATGGAAAAAATCAGAAGACTGTGTGGAAGGTTTATTCAACTAAAAGAACATCAAATTTAGAGAAGATATAACAAGGATACATATCGGATGTCCAAGGAAGCACTGCAACTAGATGAGGAAGGTGTTGTTTTTACAAAAATCACGGATGGTCTTCCAGGGAAATATGAAAAAGTATCTACAAGATAAAGAATACCAGTACAAAGGAAAATCGTAGGTTGGATATTCACTGTAAAAGACTAGTTTATGTTTCTTTTGTGTTTTCATAATTTTGTAAAAAAGGTATTAACATTAAGGTAATTGTTGTTGTATTCAGTCTTAGAAAATTTTTGGTGAAGTTTAAATGATGGGAAAAGTCATGAACTGAAGACAGGCTGATTTAAGTTGTAATGTCCTCTTGGGAACAAATTTATTATATTAACTAATATGAGATATTTTTCTTTCTGAAAAAAAAATTATTATAAATTTTTACTTATAATGATATGGGCCTAATTTGAACAAGGCAATGTCATGGGCATGCCAATATCTTGGCCATAGGGCTAGCCCCCCACAGCCAAGTCACAGTCCATTAGACTGTGACTTGGCCGTGAGGGCCCAACCCTGTGGCGAAGCCATTGGTGTTCCCACGGCTTGGCCACAAGGATGGCCCCCCGTATCTAAGTCAAAGTCCACTGGATTGTGACTTGGTCACGAGGGCCCATTCATGTGGCCAAGCCATTGGAATTCCCACGGCTTGGCCATAGGGGCCACTAAATTAACTAAATTTTAATTTCAAAATATACATTAAGTTTCATAATAAAAATTAAAATTAAAAACTAAAAATTAGAAAAATACCCGAATCTCACCGAATCCCGCCAACACGACCTCTGTGCCAACCCTACGTCTACCGAAACAACCTGTGTGCCAACATGACCTCTGCGCCCACACTCACAAATGTTGACAACCTCTATGACCACACTCACAAACGCTGACGACCTCTGTGACCACAATCACAAATGCTCACAAACGCCAACAAATGCTCGCAAACACCAACAAATGCTCGCAAACGTCAACAAAGTTATAAAAACATTTTAGTATCAACGTGTGGTTGATATAAAACATTCTTTCAGCTGAAAGATGTTTCAGTCGGAATATCTTTCAGCCGAATACATATTGTCAGATGGAAAAAATCCGTTCGACTAAATTTTTACACGTAAATTGAGGGTGTCGTCACTATACCGTTCGATTTGGCGTTCCACTTTTCAGCCAAAAAATAGTTCGGCCGAAAAAAATATCTTTCGGCCGAAAAAATGTTTTTTGAAATTTTGGAGATCTGATTGTCACGAAAGTGTTAGCCACCTCTGCGATTTCACCCAGACACTACCTCATGGGGAAAAGGTTTGAGCTGAGGACGGACCATAATGGTCTGAAATATTTATTTGATCAACCAACTCTAGATGCTAGGCAAAGAAGATGGTTAGAATTTCTAAGTGAATATGACTTTGATATAAAGCATATCAAGGGGAAGGAGAACAAATTGGTTGATGCACTCAGAAAATGAGTGCATGAATTGCATGCTACAACCATTAGCATGTACCAATCATATTTGAAACACAAAATTTTGGAGGCTACAAATTTAGATTTGCAATAGAAGGAATTAGTGGAAAAATTACAACAAGGTAATTTGCAGCAGAAAATTGAAGAATACAAGCTAGATAAAAATGAAATTTTCATGTATAGGGGCATAATTTATGTACCAAATAACCAGGAATTGAAGAATCATATATTGAGATAAATGCATAATGTTCCTTATGCTAGGCACCTAGGTTATCAGAAAACTATTGCAGTTGTCAAGAGCCAATATTATTGGCCAGGCATGAAGAAAGAAGTTGTTGATTTTATTGCCAAATGTTTGGAATGTCAAAAGGTTAAAGATGAGCATAGATACCCAAATGGTTTTCTACAATTATTACCCATTCCTGAGTGGAAATGGGAATTTGTAACAATGGATTCCATCACCAAAATGCCCAGAACAAACAAGCAACATGATTCTATCATTGTAGTAGTGGATAAGATTACTAAAGCTTCCCATTTTATTCCAGTTAAGATCCTCACACAGAATCCAACATTGTTGATGTTTATATGAGAGAAATTGCTTGATTAAATGGCATACCCAAGACAATTGTTTCTGATAGAGATCCAAAATTTACCTCAAAATTTTGTAAAGGATTATTTAATGGATTTGGAACAAATTTGAATTCTAGTACAACTTATCATTCCAGAATCAGATGGACAAATAGACAGGGTGAATCAAGTGATTAAGGATATGTTGAGGATGTATGTGATGGATAAACCATAAAAATGGGAAGACTACTTACACTTGGTAGAGTTTTATTATAATAATGGGTACCAAACATATGTAAATATGAGACCATTTGAGGCACTTTATGACAGAAAGTGCAACACACCAGTAATCCAGGATAACCCACCAGATAGAGTAGTGGTTGGGCCATACTTGCTCAAGGAAATGGAGGAGAAAATGTTGAAAACAAAACAAAATTTAAAGGTTCCCCAAGACAGGAAGAAACTTTATGATGATAAGGGTAGAACTCACAGGGAATTTAAAGTGGGAGACCATGTATTCTTGAAAGTGAAAGGCAACAAAAGTTCCCTGAAGTTGGGAAATTGTTCAAAGTTGGCATCTCACTAGTGTGAGCCATTTGAAATCCTAGAGAGGATTGGTACAGTAACTTATATGATTGAATTTATTGCATCTATGTATGTTCATGATGTATTCCATGTATCATTGCTCAAGAAATATATTGATTGGAATGTGATCCAGGTGGAGCAAGAAGATGCTTTCCAAGTGAATCTGGTACGTATTTTAGACCAGAAAATGAAACAACTCTATAATCGAGCCATAGTGTTTATAAAGGTCCAATGGACCTGGTACAGTGCCAAGGAAGCTACTTGGGAGCATGAGGATGCAATGCAGGTAGAATACCCACATCTTTTTGAGGATTTTTGAAATTTTGTTGTATATGAGTACATAATGCACCGAGGACAGTGCATAAATAAGGGGAGGGTATTGCAATATCCCTAGACCAAACCCAAATGTAATGTAAATGAAAATGTAAATGAAAATGTAAATGAAAATTGTTGGATTACTGAGAGGGGGGGGTGAATCAGTAATAATGTAATTATAATCCTTTTTCTTCAAATGTTATATCAATGTAGAATTATTATCCAATAATGAGCAGTAATAAATAAACAATCACACACATACACAGTGTTAAATTTTTAATTAAAATAAAGTACCAAGGCAAGTGTTTCTCTTCCCTAGGCACCTAAGGGGGAGAAAGTGCCTAGTGTGGGTCCTAGTCGTTTAATTTGTGAGATGAAAATTAAAAGGTGACTTTATGATTAAAGTGAGGGTGAGTGAAGAGACACCAAATCTCAGCCACCCATCTGATCTAATCTCAACTGTTAGATTAGAAAACCCCTCACCTTCCCTCATGAGGTCGACTAAGGCAAGAGGGCGCACCCATTCTTGGGGAAGTGGAACCAATCTTGTTGAAAGAGCAAGAGACTCTTGGTTAGATGCCAAGAGGCTCTTGGTGAGATGCCAAGAGTGAGGAAGTTGAAGCATTCTTGTTGAGAGAATAAGAGGATCTCAAGCATTCTTGTTGAGAGAGCAAGAGAGAGCAAGAGAGAGGTCGAGTTGAAGAAAAGAGACAGCAGCTGCAATTTCTGGGAGTATTGGCATTCATTCCAAGGCTTCCGAATAGCATTTAGTGGCACCTAAATTGAATCTTAGTAGAGTTTTGGCACGAATTTCGTGACAGTCCATACAACATTAATTACTGGGACAGTCGTACAGTTGTACGAATTTCTAGTTCAAAAATCGAGGAGCAAAGCTATAGGAATGTCCAGATAAGTTTGTGTAAATATCTGAAGATGAATATGCTGTAAAAGAATTTCTCAGAAGCTCATAAATAATACAAATCCCTCTCTCACTGGTTTTCCCCTTTTGGGTTTTTCCAAGGTCGAAGTTAGACTGAAAATCTTTGTGTCTATATTTTCTGAGTTTTGCATATTGCTGATATTTTATTTCTACGTTGAAAATGATGTTCAGAATCCTCATGTTTCAGTTCTGAAGTTTATTTTCTGTTAAGTTTTTATATGCTGAAACATCGTTGTTTCATATGTTGAAACACCACTGAGTATATGCTGAAACAGTGCTGAGTATATGTTGAAACAGTGCTGAGACATATGCTAAAACAGTGCTAAGACATATGCTGAAACAGTACTGTAACATATGCTGAAACACCACTGTGACATATGCTGAAATAGTGATGAGACATATGTTGAAACAGTGACGTAAGATATGCTGAAACACCGCTGTGACATATGCTGAAACAGTGCTGAGACATATGCTGAAACAATGTTGTAACATATGCTGAAACACCGCTGTGACATATGCTGACACAATGTTGTAACATATGCTGAAACACCGCTGTGACATATGCTGAAACAGTGCTGTAACATATGCTGAAACACCGCTGTGACATATGCTGAAATAGTGCTATAACATATGCTGAAACACCACTGTGACATATGTTGAAACAGCGTTGTAACATATGTTGAAACACCGCTGTGACATATGCTGAAATAGTGCTGAGACATATGCTGAAACAGTGTTGAAACTGGAGTTTCGACATTTAAATTTGGCTGAAAAATCAGAGTGACTGAAACTGGGTGGGATCTGAAATTTCTAACATGGTATCAGAGCTGAGTTGAAGAGAGGCAGAAATTTCAGCAGACAGAAAGTAGGGACAACAGTCACTTCACAGGGCAGATTTTTGAATTTGTGATTTTCAGCAGAAAGAGGGTCATGGCTACTGGTTTGAGGGTTGAAGATAGACTTGATGGGGTAGCAAATTTTGGTGCTTGGAAGGAGAGGATGATCTTGCTTTTACAAGAGAACGAGTTGTGGGACATTGTGGAGAATACCACTACTCATCCTATTGTGGTACCTACTGATGCTACTCTTCTTGCAGCCTATAATAAGAAGAGTATCAAGGCTAAGAGATTTATTCTTAATGCCATCAAGGATCATTTGATTCCTCACGTGATGGGGAAGACACATGCCTATGAGATGTGGGAGTCTTTGACTAAATTGTACCAGAGTACAAATGAGAACCGAAAGATGGTTTTGGGGGAAAACCTAAAGAGCATAAAAATGACCAAGGCTGAAAATGTGGTCACATACCTTACTAG